>CAXAKS010000163.1:2500-18591 GCA_963969495.1 Ceratothoa steindachneri | reverse complement strand
ATATATATATATATATATATATATATATATATATATATATATATATATATATATATATATATATATATATATATATATATATATATATATATATATATATATATATATATATATATATATATATATATATATATATATATATATATATATATATATATATATATATATATTTATTTTTACATGGACAGAAGGATGTAATGAGACAACTTCAAGGTGGTATATATATATATATATATATATATATATATATATATATATATATATATATATATATATATATATATATACGACACTCTTCTCTCTCAAGAAGTTTTATAGTTTTTATTTATACTCATTTCAAGTGTGTGTGGTTACATAAAATATTAAACAAAGTAAGAGGGGTTTTATGATAATATTCCAGTTATATTTGATTTAGTTACAGTGTTGTGCAAATTAATTAAGACAGTGATAGAAAAACACCAAATTTTACTCTTCATATACTGTATAATTCTCAAAATCATACCAATCTCTGGCTTATATTCTGTACTTCCTCATTGTGGAGCAGTCCTTCACCATTGTCCTCCGCTTGATGATTGTCCACAGATTCTCAATTGGATTAAGATCTGGTGAATTTCCAGACCATTCCAGTACTGTTTTCTTCTTGTCTTGGAAAAAACTTTGCATTTTTTTTGGAGATGGCATGGGGCATTGTACTGCTGGAAGATAACCGCCGCCGTTTGGAAAGCATTCACAAGTGTTGGGAGTAGATTCTTCCTTAAGTTTGCTTGGTACTTATTGGAACTCATCATTACTTCCACTGGTACCAGTTGTTTGGGTCCATTTGCCATGAATGTACCCCCAAACATCTTATTATGGGGGTTTTGAGGCTTGCTGGATGTGCCCCGCTCTCACTGGTTCTCCTGCACTGCACATTTGAAGGGTCTTCGTGCAGTTCTGCTGGCTTCAAGAAGCCTAGGGCGAATAGTCGATTTGGATACAAACAGCTAATAAATCAGGTTGTAACTTTTGGCTGGTTTTTCGTGTCTCTTTTACACTATTGCATAGTAATATTTTGTCATCATGTTAATTTGTTTTGTTTTTTAACCACATCATCCATGTCTTTCCACTTCTGGATTATCGGTACATTCATTCTTCTTGATGATTCTACCCACATTCAACTTTGTCAGACTCAGCTTACTGGCTATCTCCCAAACTGACATACCAGCATCTTCACACAGTGCTACAACCTTTGCTCTCTTCCTGGGAGTAACATCCATCCCACAAGCTAGCCTGTTAATAACTGCACTCATTGCAGTCTTTATTTTGTTTGTTGTACTTGGCAAACAAGGGTTGCCAAGTGTTACCATTTGGCGAAATCTATATGGTTGCTAATTAGCAAACTAAACACCTGAAACATCATAGTCACTCAGAATAACTGATTGATCACTCAAGAATTGCCTATAACAGGGTTTGTGTTAGGAAAATGGAAAATTCTTGAGGTGTTCCAATTAATTCGCACAGCACTGTACTAAGTTTTTTAGATTTTTACAATTGAGCCAATGGTTATATAGAGCATTGAACACTGGAATGGTTTTTACAATAACTATCCAGTTAATTTTATCACAAGGTTAATTGGGGCCAAAATTTCTTACAACCAAATAGCATATAATTCAAGGTTATTAGAGGTGGAGCCAGACAGGGTTTACCTAAAAATTGTCTTTTGCAAAGAAACAGTAAAACCACAGGAAATTTGTTCGTGGTATTAAAGAATTTTGCTACTTTATTGACAAGATAGTATGTTGATGCCTTAAGGCCTGAAGCAGGAGTGCTGGGTCAGCAAGAAGGGGTTGGGAAAATGAAATGCCTGCATCAGATACTGTAGTTTTAGCTTCGGAGGGTCCTAATGTACATTTGTGCAAATTTCTGAGCTTTTATTTCATGCATATCTGATAATCCTTTAAATATCATTGTCATTTACATTATTATTATTATTATTTTATAGTACAGTTGGAGTTTGATTATAGGTAAGGATGTAATCCTAACAGGACCGCAATCTCAGAACCTGCCTCTGTGGCAGAGTCCTTCGCAACCACTTTCTCTGCATCCTCTAGCCGGGATCTTACTCTGATCCCATTCAATGCATGTTGTGATGTCACTGAAGGCTGCTGAGTGGACTTTAAAACTCAGCCTTAGAACCATCCAACAACAGATTTACATTGAGTGAGTTGCTCTTCATATGGGGCAATGTTCCATATGTCATGCTTTGATACCTAGGGGAATGAGGCATGGGCTTTCTGTTAGATTTGTTCAACAGGATCTGGACAGAGGATATCCTCCCACACTCCTGGCGAATGGCTACTTTGCTTGCTTTTCACAAATCAGTGAAAGCACTCAACCATGGGTGGTTTCTGTCCAATCTCTCTAACCTCCTGCATTTGCAAGTACACAGTCATAATGCGCTTGTATGTGTGAGCTTGGCACTTCCCACACTCACCAACTGCTTTCACTGCATCCGCAGCCAATCTCAATGGTGCCTATGCTGCCGAGAGACTCCACTCATACCCTAAGAGACAACTCTTCGAGAGCTCAGGGTAGCTCTCACACCAGTGGCGCCTCTGTTTCTTCCTAGGATACCACCTTTGACTTTGTTGCCACACCTCTGCACCCATAGTTTCCACAGTGCTGGGAGTATTGCATTCAACCTTTTACGAGCACACTTTGTGTCATACTGGATCTGTGCCATTGTATTCAGATGGTTCCAAGTCCCAGGAGAGGGTCAGTTTTCATGCCATATCCTCCTCTGTTTGAAGTCATCAGGGCTCTACCAGGCGCTGTGTCTGTCTTCATGGTCAAGCTGGTTTCAATACACAGCTCGATGTGGGGGAGAATGCATTTTGCCTGGTTTGAAGACCAGACTTTGATGTTTAGTGATCTCAAAGCGCCCTGAGTGCTCTCAGGGTGCTGTATCTGTGATGCTGCAGTTGCTGTGAGTCGGGTGAATGTCAAAACTATCTTCTGCTGGATTCCTGGACATTTGGGAATTGCTGGTTATGAGGGCGCCAAAGAGTCTGCATTTTGCGCTTCCTCACACTGACTATATGACAGGAATCAGGTCAACCTTCCAGGCTGCTTGGCAAAGAACATGGGAGCCGCCTGAGGGGGAACTTAAAATTGTGCTGCAACTGCTTCAAACCTCAGGTCACTTTTTGTTGTATTCTGATTGGGTATACTCGCTTGATGGAGTGTTTGCCTAAACTTTATTACAATTACTGCCTCTCCCCGCCCTGACTATTCTGCTGATCTTCATACTGTATGTTACCTGTCCCAGTATTGGTATGATCGGGGTGGCTAGCGCTTTTCCCTTGTACTTGGGATGGGTTCACATACACAGACTTGTGAACTATCTGACTTTTTGGTGGAGGCTAACATTCTCTATTTCTTTTTTTACTCTTGTTATTGTATGTTGCATGTTCCTGTACCAGGGGAAGGTGGAGTCCCCTGCAGAGCATGCTCACTTCTTGTTTTTGCTTTGTTTGTTTTGTGTTTTGGTTTGGTCTTTGACTTGTTTTATATAGCCTAGTATTAGGCTTGTAATTTATTAATTACTGCGACTTATGCCCATGTAGGCAGTCATCAGATGTGTGATTAAAAAACAAAATGAATAAACAGTCAGAAGCTTTAATTCATGCAATTTAATAATAATTGGTCAGCATTCAGATGATAAATTGGCATCATATCTTGGTGGATCAATAATTGTGGAAGCAAGAGAAGACCCTTCAAGGTCAGGTTGAGGACCTCCAAAGTTCAGCCTTACAAAGGAATGTTTAAAAATGGAATTTCTAATGAACTTCTCATCATACAAGGGGAGGTCAATAAGTTTTGCAAATCGGTAGGGCAAAACAGAGGAAGAGAGATTACTGTTTGTGGGGGTGTTAGGACAAGTTAGGACCTGCAGCCGCATGCCTCTGCCTTGTCTATTCAAGAAGCAGTAGCTGATCGCAGATCGTCAGTCACAAATATTTCAACAATGGAGAAGGTTGAGCACTGCACAGTAATCAAATTTTTTACCAAGGAAGGCAAGAATGCAAAAGAGATTCATGAACGCATGGTTGCAGTGTACACCGACACCACCCCTTCCTATGCAACCATTGCTTGCTGGAATAGGGAGTTCCGCCATGGTCGTGAGTCCCTTGAAGATGACCCCCGTCCAGGACGCCCATCAGACATGACCAACGAAGACAATGTGGCCCGTGTGGAGAGGATGATCGTCGAAAATCGGCGGGTGAAACTCTAAGAAATCGAGCAAGAACTTGGAATATCACATGGAAGTGTTATCAACATCATCCACGACAATTTGGCCATGACCAAGGTCTGTGCCCGTTGGGTCCCTAGAAACCTCACGCCCCATGATCGACTTCAATGTCATCAAAGTCCACAAGGCCAGAGTCGCGCAAGCTTCCCTGCGCCAGTGCGGATTCGAGGAGCTCAACCATCCACCCCCTTTCCACAGTCCAGATCTGACCCCTAGTGACTACTTTTTATTCCGCCAGCTCAAGGCTTCACTACGTGGACGCCGGTTTGGGGACGATGAAGATGTCCAGCTCGCCATCCAGAAGTGGATTGAACAGCAGTCGGGAGATTTCTGGTTGTCAGGAATTTGAAGCCTCAGGGACAAGTGGCGCAAGTGCATTGAAGTCGAGAGTAGTTATATTGAAAAATAATAAAACACTTTTCCTCATATCTCATTTCCTTATATCCGAATTGCAAAACTTATTTACCGCCCCTCATATAGTTTATAATATAGTATATATTACATTATAATACAATATACCTAGTTAAAAAATGCACATATATAGTTTATAATCTTGTGTATCCGCATAAGTCAAATTCTTGACTTGCTAGAACAATTTTGAGACCAAATTCAGAATCAGCAGGCTCAACCTTCTTTTATAGGTGGATGAATTTTCAGAAGCCATTGAAATGGTGCCTTTAAAAGTTTTAACAGGATAATCCCCCCCCCCCAAAAGTTGATATCTTTTGAAAATAGCAGTTCTTACTTTTCTGGGACTGAGCCACAGCACAACTATGGTCACAAGACTAGGATTAATAGGAGTCTTTCTCTCAATATTTACTTGCAATTTCTAGTGATCTTGCTTGATCTACTGCTCAAGATATGGTGAGCATTTTGTTTTCAAGAAGTCTAGTTCTAATTTTAGGTTTAGTCTAGTAATGAAAAAATCTCACATGTACTCATTTTGGTATATTTATAAAGTTATATCTTTGAAGTTACACTCTCAGCTAAGTTTCTGAAGAGAATGTACATACTTGTTGATTGATTTAGTGACCTACTATTTTGTGTTGAACTTAATTTGCTGGCTGAATGAAAGTGCTTTTGTCAAAAATTATTCATAAATTTTCTCAAGATTTTCAGTGGAAACCTAATTGTTAGAAACCCCCAAGTATAATCACATGTACCCTGGACAACTACATTATGTAAAGACAAACAAATCTGCATATCACTTCTGCTACCAATGGCAGCACATCTAATCATTTGGGACAGACACATTCCAATTTTCATGTAGTGAATTAAATTGTAGTAAGAAAGAATAAAAAAAAATTCCTTCACTGAAGCAAATAGTTACAAATTTAACATTATATTAAAAAAAAACTATTATTCTTATCTTTACAAAACCAAAAGCTTTTAGTCCTATAATAGTCTCACAAACCTTACCCACATACTGACATACACCAAATGCAACCAAAGCCCACACAATATGAGACTCCTACTCTTAGATTGCCCAAACCTCACATAAGCACAAACTACACACATTTTTTCTCTTAGACCCTGTGGCCCACCCAGGGATCATGATGGCCTTCCTACAGGCCACCCACCTTGCAGAAGAGAGGTGGGGGAGGGGGGCAAGTAAAGTAAATCACAAACCTAGAATTCAATTTAGTTGAGGAACTTCATGAGCTTCTTTTTATTCATAATAAATTTATGATCTTTATACCTTTTCATTTTAAATTCAAATTTATAAGCAGAAAATTAGCTATAAGAAAATAGAACAAAATATTAATATTGAAATTAAAACAAACCTACAGTAGTGTGCAAATTAGTTCGGACAGTACCAAATTTTTGGCCTATTTCATAATGTCTTAATTTTTCGCAACACTAATGAATTTTTTTTGTTTTCTGTGCAGAATAGTGTACTAGTAACATCTGGCAACTGTTTTGTCATGCCCTAGCTACACCAGAGCTAGTCATGGATGATTATTGCTGGGAGCTGCTTCATGGTGTACTTGGTTCTGCCGGAATATTCACCTTCCAATCATTATTAGACTATAAATTTAGTATGGATATCACATCCAAGAAGCGTGCAAGTATTATAGCTCTCAGAAAACATGCTGGTTTTAGCATCAGACGGATTTCTGAGGAAATGAGGGTAGCAAAGTCAACTGTTAGTGACATTGTGAAAAGAGCTGAATACACTGGTGAACATTCAACACTGCAACAAGGAAAGTGTGGAAGAAAATGAAAGACAATACTTCACGATCATAAGGCTCTCATCAGAAATAGTGTGAAGGATCCCAAATTTTTCTTCTTCAACCGTCCGGCGAAGCCTCATTGAAGTTGGCAGATTTGCTAGAAAACTGGTACGTAGACAGTTATTGACTTCTGCTATGAAGACAAAATGTCTTGCTGGGCACACAAGTATGCTGAATGGAAGGCAGCTGACTGGAAGAAAGTCATGTTTTCAGACAAATCGCATTTTGAAGTACATGGGCATAGATAGGTCAGTGGTAGTAAGATGAAGCAAAGGTGAATCACTTCAGCCATGATACATTCAACAGGTGCCAAAATACCCACCTAAGAAGATGTTTTGGGAGTTATTTTAGCGCTAAAGGCCTATTGCGGCTTGTTACTATTGTGAGAAGGATGAACAGCATTAAATACAAGGCAATCCTGCACTCACTTGCTTCCCACAATGCAGAAAGACTTTCCTGATGGAGGCGGCATTTTCCAGCAGGATCTGGCTCTGTGCCATATTTCCCAAATAATGTACACATTCTTCGAAAAAATTGGACTTACCGTTATAGATTGGCCTGGGAATTCTCCTGACCTAAACCCATTGAGAATCTATGGGCTATAATTAAACATGGAATCAAGAAAACCAACTGTTCAAGGATGCAGAAGATAGTGCTGTTATTAATACCTGGCACCATAATGAAGAACTGGCAGAAATGAGTTCAAATTTGGTTGAACCTATGCCAGAGTGAGTGAATCAGGTTCTAAAAGCAAAGGGCAGTCATATTTCATATTAAATGTACCATTTATCTTATTATTGACGTATTCTTTTCAAATATAAACAACAATTATCTAATATTTGTATTATTTTACCACTGTCCTAACTAATTTGCAGATTACTGTATATATAAAATTATAACAAATGTGTTTTCCAATATATAAGGGCATCAGTGGCATTCATTTCTAACATATCTTGTAATAACTTTTATTAAATTTCCAATAGATCTTGTAATGGCTTTTTATAAATTTCCATTGCACAAAGAATTTTTAGACACCTTGTAAAAGGTTCAATTTGTTTTTTTCATTGTTTCTGACTTTTCTACTTTTTTTTTCCATTTTTGCTGTCTTATTTTTTAACTTTTTGCAGCCTTTCTTATTTGTTTCCTTTTATTTCATTTTCTCTACAACCTATTTTTTGGGCAAGTCTGGCATTATCTATTTCTTTGACTCAAATGATAATAGCTTTATACAGTATAATAGACTACAATTTCTTTTTCCTAACTGATGCCAATCCCTGATATAATAATCCCAATAGATCTATTTTTTTTCCTCTATAGCTTTTCAGCTGAGGAAATACCCGAAAAGAAGAAACTTTTTAATTTGAAAAAGTGAAATATCAATCAAATCCACCTATTTTCCTTCCTCAATGTTGATAAGTAATGATAATTGTTTTCAAAGCCTTGTATTAAGATGAGGAAAATGCTAGAATATTGTACTCATATTTCTTTCACAGATACAAACCCCCTCAACCAGGAGTGCAAGGTTCACCTGGAGAAGACCCTACAACTGATTACATGAATGTTCTTGGCATGATTTTTAGTATGTGTGGATTAATGATGAGGGTAAGTAAGGCTCTTATGGTAATTTTTTCTGAATTTATTCTGCCTTATTCATTGAAATATTTCTTAACTATTGGGTCCTTTAAATGTTATCTTGCCTGCTTATTCAAAGATTATTTCTACAGCCAATTCAGTATTTTCCAGTTGATTGCCCCAGTCAGGGTTTGTATGATTACTGTTTCCTCAATGTCATTTTTAGCTGTAGTTAGCATTGTGTAGGAGGGACTATACATTTCAGCCTTCAGGGAAAGTGGATTTTAGATTTTCATTTCTATCCATTGTGCTATCCATTGATTTATGTAAGCATGCAAATGGGAAAGGAAAATTTAGAAGCTAAATAGAATTGGGAAACTACCATTATCTTGTGTTTGATTGCTACAGATTCTTGGTTTAGTCATGATCTTTTCTACTTAATCATTCTTTATGAGTCTTCACTTGTTTATTCCATATGATACATGCTCCTTGCTGATGATTTGGTCCAAGATGCATATCATTTTGCATTTGTCAAAATAGTTTGTGATACTCGCAATGCACATTTTATCTCATAAAACATATCAAAACATGTTATTTACAATTAGTATATCAGAGCTCACATTTCTCTTTTAAGTCATTGGCAGTATTCAGGTGACTTCATTTGACTAAGCTGTTATAAGTAGTTTTTTGATTATATTGACTAATGTAAGGATGTGATTTTTTTTTATAAATATATTTCATATATATAATATTGAGGAGCAACAGCAAAAGCTTTAGTGATAGTGACACTTCTTAGCATGTTAAAAGTGATCAGATTGATACAAATTATAAATATTCTTTGGATGAGTGATTTATATGAAATTGTTGATCCTGTAACTGTACAAAATGGGTAGAAAAATATGTGTAAGTTATTTGCTTGTAGACATATAGTGGCGTAAATCTGACAGTAGTCTTTTTGGAAAGTTTCAGCAATTTAGAATGTGTGAAGTTTATTACTGAAATAGTGAGCCATATTGGGCCATGCACAAATGAGAGTGCTAAATGTTTCTTTGATGGTAATTTAAAGTCGCATAATGTTTTTGAAAGTGTTTTTTATGGATTTCTTGTACTTTACTTTTATACCTGTGAATATAATTTTAATGAAATGAACCAATACTGGGCTAGAAAACCTTATGAACCAGGAATTAACCTTTTTCCTTATCTATAATGAGTAAAGATATGTCTATGATGCTATTTCTTTGATTTACAAGTATAAATAGTGTGGAAGAAATCTCCCATTTTGCTGTATGGACTCATTTTGTGATAAGTTATGAAAAACTGATGGTAAATGTGGATGCAGGCCAAAATATTGTAATAGATGAAGCATTAGTTTTACAGAAGGGATGACTAGGCTTTCACCAATTCATAAAATCAAAATTTGCACAATTTGGAATAAGTGTATTTGCTATGTGTAACATATATTCACATTCATACCCAATTATTTCATTACTCCATTATTCATTGAATAGTTCAGCTTCTATCTCTTTACCTCTACCCCCGCAATCCAAACCTTATCATACTCCATCCCACAAACTCTTCATTCTCCTTTATGTTTGTCGCACACAATGCAAAGATTTAAATTATCCCTCTTTTAAACCCCCCTAACGGGAGCTGCCTTTATATGATGGAGGGAATTGCACCTCCTGATGATCTGACGAGCCATGCTAGGGAGGGGGGGAGCTCCATACTCCGCTCAACATTGTGGAAGAGGGCTTCCCATACTAGACGGGTCACCAAGAAACTGGCAAGCCATGCTGCTAGGGTGGGGGTGGGTCCCCTACTCCACCCCCATCCTGGGGCCGAGGGCTACCTATACTAGACGGGTCATCAGCTAGGGACCAGACCAATTGGCTCCAACATAGGCTTCCAGTACAGGTCAACAGCGCCACCCGCTGGAGTGATCACTCATGTGTTGGATGGTTGGGTGCCTGGGCTGGGGATGCATGTGGGGGTAGGGTCAGCTCTGGCAAGGACAAGCTTTCGCATTATGGGGCCTGCTTTTTAAAACAAGCAGTCTCCCTGGTGATGAGGTACCCCATCCTCGTCGACTAGCGCCCAGTCCCTGCGCAGACCCAGTAGACAGTGGCTCTTGGCTCCTGGAGCCAAACAGGAAATTATTGCGCATATGGGTGTAAAAAAAAATTCTGGTCCTTGGGAGGTGGTCTACCAGGCCCCCAAGCCATCATCTACTGGCTGTTGTGCTGCTGAAGAAAAGCAGATGGGAGCACCTCCTACTGCTTCAGCAATCCAGAATGGAAAAGTTGGTAGCAGGACATCTGCTGGGTCCTCTACATCATCATAAAATGGAGACATACTTATGATGACTGATATCTTACAAAGCCTCACATACAATGCAATACACACTCTTATGAAGAAGTTTGGTACCGTAACTAGAATTAGAATCATCTACAACAATAATGATTCCACCAACAGATGCTTCTTGACAAAGGAGGCCACTAAGAGAGCCCTTGAACATGCAACCTCCTTACCCATATACAACAAAAACTTCTCTGTCAGACTTGTAAGATCATGCAATCAGGAAGAGATAGAGCAGGACTACTGTCTGAACGTATTTGAAGAGCATCTGGCAGAGAAGGCAACAAGGCCACGAAAAGTACGCACTCCATACTGGTTTGTTGCCTACTACAAAAAAGGTAAGGGTAATTTCATCTGAGCTGCCTGGTATCTGGAGAGAGAGAGAGAGAGAGAAGACTTACCTGAAGACCATCTAAAAAAGTATGGGAAGGGAATCCTCATACACGCCAAAGAAGTACCCAGGCAAAAATGCTCTCCAACCTCCCATGCCCATCTGATGGCATGTTTGAAACTATTAAGCCCCACAAGACCCTTAACTTCAGTAAAGGGGGCATATACAGTTATGACCTTTTTGAATTCTCTGAAGAGGAGATAGTTAAGATGTGCCCTGACAATGTGATCTATGTCACAAAAATGAAGGGGTAAAAAAAATCTGTTTATTTTGGTTTTCTTTGGATATTTCACACCCAACAGGATCAAGATCGGCCCTCAATCAAAGAAGGTGAAACTTTTCACAGAAAGGCCCCTCCTATGCTACTGGTGCTTCAATTATGAACATGGGAGGAAAGATTGTAAAGATGCACCAGGATGTGGCAACTGCTCTTCCCTAGATAATCATGCCACGGCAGAATGCAGTAAAGAAGCCTACTGCTTCCACTGTAGGGAAGATCATCCTGTGAATTCCCGGCAATGCAAAACCTATAAATTGGAGTAGAAATCAGCCAGGAGAGCGCTAGAAGAGAGGTGATATTTCAGCAGGTGAAGGAGGGAGGAGTGAAGACCTTCTCCTCCACCGTGGCTAGCCACCCTGCCAAAGAAACAAAAGCTGTTCTCCGAAAACAGAATGTCACAGTCCTGCCCCCAGAAGGTGCATCTGTTGCATCGGCAGTTGGGAACAGATTTAGTGCCCTAGAAAACTAGTCAGAGTCAACATATGCCAACTCAACTGAGTCACCACCGGTCGACTCAGTCTAGGCTCCAGAGCCCAAGCCAAGGAAGGACCTCTCTACAAAATTCTTACAGCAGAAGAGACTTCGCTCCTCCTCAGAGTCTAGGCACCACCACCAGCTAAAATTATCTTGGCAGCGGAGGCTCAGGAGCTGGAGGCAGTACGTGTTGCCTCCACATCTCCAGTACCCCCAGTGGACAAAGACCAAGACACTGACAACATGTCAAGTAACGGCGACACAGAGTAGCAGGGGAGCAACACTGTCACCAGCTCCAACCTGAAGCTCCCCTCGGCATCCCATACAGAGGATGACGTCTTGTCACGCCCTGGGGAGGTAGAGTCCCCCCACATATTCCATAAGGACACAGAAAGGTGATAAGCAGCCATCAGTGGGTCCTCCCCACGGAGGAGACCACTGGGGTTGCACACAGAACCATCAAGCTCCCTATAAAGAACCGTAGAGAAGAAAAGATAAAAAGATCTACAACTCTCACCCCAACTTTACCTTCACCTCAGGGGGAGGTTAAAGAAAAGTTAAGTTCTACTGCAGGAACATCAGCAGAAAAGACAGGCCTAGTGGTCCTTAAACCTCGATCAAAATAAACATGGCCACAATCCTGCAGTGGAACATTCGTGGTCTAAGAGCAAACTGGGAGGAACTTGCCACCTTGGTGGCAGACTCCTCCCAAGCAGTTATCTGCCTTCAAGAGACCATGATGAAGCAGGGAAATTGTTCATGCCCCATGGGGTATGAGGTGCTGCGAACCTCTACTCCTGTTGGTAGAGGACATCGCCGCGGTGGTTGTTTATACCACCGTCGCGATGTCCCCTTGTAATAAAATTACAATCCCCCCTGCCGGCAGTGGCAGGACGTGTCCCCACCTAGGCACAGACTACACAGTCTGCTCCATTTATCTACCATCAAGTGATCACATTGTACTCCAGCACCTAGCAAACCTTGTGGGAAAATGTTTAAGAACAGCTCCCCAGGACATGATGACATCCTTTATGCAATGCTTCAACATCTTCCACAAGAGGAGATGTCCTTTCTGCTAGCCCTCTATACCCGAATCTGGATGGAGGGAGCATTCCCAAGCAGCTGGAGCTTGGCGGTGGTGATTCCGATCCCGAAGCCAGGAAAAGATCACTCGCAGCCTACCAACTTTTGTCCAATCTCACTCACACTGTGATGTGCAAGCTGCTTGAGAAGATGGTAAAAAAAGTTCTCAAACTCCCAGTTCCAGTTCCGCAAGTTTTGTTCCATATCAGACACTCTTCTGACAGGGCATTTAGATCGCAACAGCACCACATTAGTTATTTTTTTTTACCTGGAGAAAGCTTATGACACTTCCTGGAGACACGGCATTCTCCAAACACTACCCAGAACTGGTCTAAAGGGGAGATTGCCGTCTTTCCTAAAGGCCTTCATGGCCAATTTGATTGTCCGGGTTTGAGCTGGATGAGTCCTCTCCTCCCCCTATCAACTCAAAGGTAGATGTGCTCCCAAATGGAGTGATCAGCACCCTATATGTAGATGATCTGTCAATATCATTTGCAACCTCACGGATGTCAGCGGCCATAGGATGGGTCCAGCTTGCCATAGAGAAAGTCTGTGAGTGGGCTACCCTTAGGGGTTTCTGCTTCTCTCAGAAAAAGACTATTGCAGTACATTTCTGCAGGATCCGGGGAATACATCCCAACCCTGATCTGTATCTTTATGGCAAGCGGATCCAGTGTAGGGATAAGGCTCGGTTTTGGGGGCTGATCTTTGACACCAGACTAACCTGGTCTTCTCACCTCCGTTTCCTGAAGGTTGATTGCCTTAGGGCAATGAACCTTCTAAAATTACTGTCAAACACATCCTGGGATGCAGACCACAATATGATGTTGAGGCTGCACAATGCAATAATATTGCCAAAACTAGAATATGTTTGTGAGCTGTACTCCTCCGCTACCCAAGCTCGAATAAAGGCGCTAGATTCCATCCACCACAGAGGAGTGCACCTTGCAACTGGGGCATTCAGGTCATCCCCAATTCTTAGCCTTCTAGTGTAATTCCCTTGGACTTCCACAGGCATTCAGCACTGATCAGATGCTGGTGCTGCCTACAGATACTACCTGATTCTCTGGCTAGCAAAAGAGAGTGGGCTGATGCCAATGCCACCCAACACCCTGGTAGAGGCTCCACTCCAGAGGCATTTGGTGCAACGAGTCTGCAAATAATCCAGACTAGGTCCCTGAGATCTACCTGAGTTGACCTTTTGTAGGGGACTTTCAGGGAGAAAAAGATCACTCACACCAAAAGCTGAGCTCCTCCAGGTTAAATACCATAGGTCTTTGTATGAGGGATCTATACCAGTCTACACAGATGGCTCCAAGACTGATGAGGGAGTCAGTTTGGAGTTATCTTTCCCTCATCTAGGAAAGGGGGCACTCTTCCTAGAGCTGCCTCTATATTCACTGCAATCTTTGCCCTCAGCCTTATTTTTCTGAAGACTGATGAGTCCTATGTAATTTATTCAGACTCTTTAAGTTCCCTTTAGGCGATAGATTGTTTTAATCCCAACCACCCATTGGTTCTATCGATCTTAAGAGTGGCTCCATCTTTTGATGAACTGAGGTCGCACTGTGCAATTCTGGTGGGTCCCTGTCAATGAGGTGGTAGATGCCCTCGCTAAGACATCTGCATCAAGACTGACAACAACCCACTTCACAATACCAGCATATGATCTCCTGTCTGCCATACCATACTTCAGTCATGGAAAGAGCAGTGGACCTCATTAGATGGAAACAAACTAAGATCGATTTGCAAAAGCGTGGAGAGATGGGAGTACAGTGGTCTGCCACGCTGCCTACAGGTGGTGGTTACACATCTCCGGGTGGGCTACACTAAAGTTACTCATAGGCACCATATGGAGAGGGTTCCACCCCCTTATTGTGATGATTGTTTGGTGCCCCTCATGATGTTCCACATGATGGTGGAGTGTCCCAGCCTGGGAGATCTCCACAATGTCCATCTTGTGAGGCACTGGGGGCGCAGATGTTACCTACTTCCTTGCTTGTCCAGGCTGGTGGAGTGGATTGGGATGTGATCATATTTTTGAAGGAGGATGGTCTCCTCGAACATCTATAAATAAAAAATAAATTCTTTATCCCAAATATATATTCTATTTTAAAACAATCTGAATACTCTAAAATATATTCCATATATTTTATCCTTCATCCATTTACTGATCATCTTTCACTCATTCATCCCTATGCTCCTCATGCATCCATCAAAGCACTATTCTCTAAATATCATAAATCAACTTCATCAGGCATAATTCATCTATTCAGTCTCATTCACTCACTCCCACCACCATCTCTCATACATTCATTCATCCATTCACCCTCATTCATCCATAGCTCTGCATTACATCTGTAAATACTCATTGTTTTAAATTTATAATTTATTTTCCTTTTAATATTCTTTTTAACAATTATTGAATCATAATTTTAAATCTTCATTGCCCATAAAAAATGCACTAGCTACATAAAAAGGTTTGGCTGGTGGCAATAACCTAGTAGTCACCTCTCTTAAAACCAATCAATCCCTCTTTTAAATATGCTTCCCATCTCTCGCCTCTTCCTTTCAATAACACAAGAAACAGATTTTGCTACCTGGGCAAAAGCATATGTTTTAAACTAAATCGAGTCTGCTGATTCTGAATTTGAACTCAAAATTGTTCTAGCAAGTCAGGAATTTGAGTTATGCGCATGCACAAGATTATAAACTATATGTGCGCATTTTTTATCTATATTGTATTATAATGTAATATATACTATATTTATAAACAAGATTATAAGCTATATATTTTCTGCCACCAGGATTAAAACATAGGACGAGAAAGTTCATTAGTTATTTTAGCAACAGATGGTGTTCTATTATGTGAAGGCCCCAAATACTAGCCAGTTTATTCTTGGTAACACACTCATTTGCTCTGCTGTCAAGTGTTAAGTTAGCTCTTGCTCCATGTGATTACTGTTTTAACTGTGTTAGTTAATGAATACCCCCCCCCCAAGGGGGTTACCTACCTATGTAACCTGTTACACTTGGTACCTGGAGGAGCTATACATCCTCCCAGCCTGAGTACAAATTAAGGAAGCCTGGTCACTTGCTTAACCTGAATTCTCTGATGGGTTCTGGGAAAGTTGTTGGTGTATTTTCCCCTCACTCCCACTCAGCACTACTTCACTTTTTATTATTGTTATTTTTATTATTATTTATATTTTATTAGTATTATTATTGCATATTACTATTAGTGGGTATTATTATTAGTGTATTATCATTTATAATTTATTAGTAGTACTATTAATTATTATTAGTGTTATTATTATTATCATCATCATTATGGCTATGCCGTTGAGAGATGCCAGTCATACATACCCTAAGCTCATTGGGTTTAGAACTAGGAAACTCCTTTGACAGCTC
>CAXAKS010000162.1:0-139104 GCA_963969495.1 Ceratothoa steindachneri | reverse complement strand
GGTTTATTTGAAAATTGAGGTAATTTCAGACCAATCATGAGGTTGAATTTGAGTATTGAGAATTGGTGGTAAATTCTGGATCAATCAGATGTTGGATATTTTTATGGCCTGCTTGGTTAATTTGCATTTAGCGGGTGATTTTAGACCAATTTTGATAACATTAAATCTGTCATAGAGTGATGTGAATTTTGAAGACGTGATTGCCAATTTTAATAAACTGACTGAGCAGGTACAGGTTAAAATCGTCCCGTCATATAATAATGTTTGTGACTTGAATGATGAGTGAATTATTTTCGCTGGACTACGAGAAGAACTTTGGATTTTGCCCGAAGACGGCGGTCGTCGAATGCATAAAAGCTTCAAAATATTATATCAAATTATATCAAATAGGTCTCAAAGACAAGAAACTGTTCTTTGCGTCTTGACTTAGTGGTAAACTGAGTATTACTTTGTGTCATTAGAGGAGGCAAGGACATAATACCTTCCGTATGAGAGTATTTACACGAATTATAAATGGACGTTACCAATTACCACAACACAGACATCCTAATTGGGAATACCTAGACTAATGGGTTTAAAATGTAGATCGCAATGGTTTAATACCATCAAAGAATCCTATAAATATGGATGTGTTTGTATCTGACTCATTTGTTCCGTGACTGTAAACGTGAAACTGTATGTGGTGACGCTCTCAAGGAAGGCGAGAAAAGTGTTGGTGGGGGGAGTATTTTGGACTTGGTTTTATCTGGAGAAGAAATCCTTGGATCGATTTCACGGAAGGTAAACTTGCAAATACTTATAAATGAGGAATCTAAATTGTGTGGAATATAAATGCAAATACTCTTGCAACTTTCGGGGCGGAGGGGCCTGTAATAGTCGAAGATTAACAGCTACGTGTTAGCCCGGCGGCACCTGCGATCCTCTTGGACTAGAAATCAGGAATCATCAAAGACCCCAACTTCCCCTCAAATCTCCATCCCCAAAATAGGGAAGTTAAAGTCCTATTTTAAAGTAATATATTTCTATTCTAATATGAAACTTCCTACAGGGTGCGTTAGTTATTTAATATCATAACTTCAGAGTCATGCATGACCTAAACGTGTTTCACTCTTGTTCATCCCAAGTATTTTGAGAACACAACTTGAGCGGCCAAAGTCTTCCCTGCTTAATGAAGGGGATTCGTGTGGAAGATGCTCAGCATGGGTTTAGAAGAGGTAGATCGTGTTTAACAAATTTACTGGATTTTATGGATGTATGTTACTAAACAATTAGATAAAGAAGAGAATGTTGATGTAATTTACTTAGATTTTAGCAAAGTTTTTGATAAGGTTCCGCATAGGAGACTAATTCACAAATTAAAAATGCATGTGATATGTGGTAAAGTTTTGAATTGGATGGCTGAAAGACAGGAAACAGAGAGTTGTGCTGAATGGGGTGAGGTGACAGTGGAGGGGCGTTATCAGTGGCGTACCTCAGGGACCCGTTCTAGGCCCTTTATTATTCATAGTTTATATAAATGATCTTGGGGAGGCTGCAAATAGCAAAGTACCAATTTTTGCTGATGATACTAAATTGGCAGTTGTAGTCAAAGAAGGGGAGGGTAGCTTTAAAGTGTAGAGTGACTTGAATAAGTTAGTAGCTTGGGTTCAGAACTGGCAGATGACTTTTAACCTTAAAAAATGCAAAGTTATTAAGATGGGAAGGGATAATAGGGAAGTTAGCTATGAAAAGGATGGGCATTGGCTGAATTCAGTTGAGGATGAGAAGGACTTGAGTGTAGTAGTAGATAGGTCGCTGAAGTTTCAAAGCAGTGTATTGAAGCAAAAAATAGAGCAAATAGGGTGCTAGGATACATTAACAGGAATGAATTAAAAAGAGGCTCAGCCCGGATTTGGGAATTTTACGCGCCCAGTAGTTTCCTCCTTTATAAACGTCCATTCTTTTAAAACTATCTTCCATTGGACATCAACCCGCCCGTTGTGTAATGTTAATCCACGTCAGTTGTGGATACTCACTGGATAGAGGCCTATATCGTGCTGAACTCCACTTGCCCCAGGATGATAAACTAAAATATGATTTTCCTTTCCTTTAAAAATGACATTGGTTGAATCAAGTGGGGCTCTCCGAACCATACCTGGTTATTCGCTAAGTGGGGCTCTTCGAACAATAGCTGGTTAATCGCTAAGTGAAGCTCTCCGAAACATGGCTGGTTAATCGCTAATTTGGGCTCTCTGAAACATAGATCGTAAGGGGCGCGGCGATTTGCCATCCTGGCCGCCGTGCTGACGGGACTCAGCACCCCGTCCGACCCCAGCTTAGACTCTCTTCCTTCCTTCAAAACACTTGTTTCCTCTCTCTTCATACAACCTCTCCCACAACTTTCTCTGGTCAGCCTCTAATTTCACAGGGTAGATGCTGACCTTCTTCTGAAGCCAACCGTCCCGTATCGGGGGTGAGGGGGTAGGGGACAACGTTCCCGAACCCCTGAGCTCCGGTTTGGGATGGGGGTTTTTTAACAACCTGCTTCATCCCCACCCATACCTTCCTCACATCCCTTTTCCTCTCCTCTTCACAATATATTAATTTTTACGCCGTGTCCAAGGTGGAGCCGCCATGCCGATGGACTGCCAGGCCACCAGGCGGGAGGGGTGGTCCCAAATGGCGGCGCCTGGCTCTGCCAGGCCTGTAAGCACCTCTTGCAGTGCGGGCAACTGCGAGAGGTGAAGAGCTATTGCGTCCCGTAGCACAAATAGGGTCACCATGCCCAATGATGAGAAAATAAACCATCTCCCCCTAATTCCCCCTTGCTCATCGACGGAGCCGACCTCGTGCAGCTCCACCAAAAAAATGGAGGTCTTCCCCCTGTGCTTGCGCAGGGGATTCTCCATATCTCTTCAACCGGAGAGGAGGCTTACTCCTCTCCTTCGCCTACGGGTGCAGGGGACTCCCCCTCACCCCCTTCTCTGGAGGTGCTTTCGGGCACCTCCCTTTTCCCAGCGGCAGTCCCCTCTTTTCTTTCCAATGGGACTGTCAAGAAAGCCAGCAGGCAGCCCTTAGCCAGCCGCTCCCCATCGAAGCGGCTCGGTAGGGCAAACCCCCTTAGGGGGGAGAGGGAAGCCAGGCCCCTTCGGTCGCTTCCCTCAAAAGACCTGTTGGCAAGGATATTAAACCTTGCCGGGGTCAAGGCCTGTGCCTCCCCACACAAGACTGGCGACACTGCCAAGGGGACCTGCGATGTCCTGGGACGAGATGGCCAACTGGAGGCCCTTCCTGTGATAGACATGGTCCTTGAGGAGACCCAGCATCAGACGGTAGGGCCTTCCATGGAGGGGAATCCGGGCTCGGCGCCAAGCACCGAACCCGAATCCGCCCCTATGCAAGGTCCCCCTCAAACGGCCGAGGGCTCCGAGGCAGTAAAAGGAGGGGAGGGATCTTCTCCGGCAGGTGCCCCTACGACTACCAGGACCTTCTCCATTTCGGAGAGGGACCTGGCTGAGGCCGGCCCATCTGGCCTGGGGGCTTCTGCCTGCGGAGGTGAGAAGCGGGTTCATTCCTCGCCCTCCTCTCCCAAAAAGAAAAAGACTAAAAAGACTTAAAAGACGAAGAAGACTCGGGGTTCCTCTCCATCCGCGGGGGCTGCGGGGACGGATGAGTCTGCTACCACTTTGGTAGGCGACCAAGCCAAGATCGGCACATCCGGCCCCTCTACCCCCCCGTGTGCGGAGTTCCTGACTAAGACTAACACCAAGAGTGCACAGGGCGGAGCCTCGATGACATCGGGGCCCATCATTCAGAGGTTACCTGGCGTTTTCGAGCCCGCTGAATTGAAACGCTTCCTCGTTATTTGATCCACTGATGGCACCATGTTGTCCAAGGGCAACATGATCCATCAGAGAAGAGGATTAGCTAGTGCAATTGGTAGAGAGCCGAAGGTGACCCGTTTCTCGGACGAGAGCCTTCTGGCGAACGCGGCGAATCCCGCCGAAGCGGCCAAGATAAGTGCTCTTCGGACACTTCATGGCACCCCGGTGAGTGTGACGCCGCACTCTACCATGAACTTTGTGAAAGGAGTAGTGTATGCGAGGGAACTCGTTGACTACTCCATTGAGGACATTACCCTAGAGCTGGCCGACCATGGGGCGGTCAAGGTCGAACGTGTGATGAGAAAACAGGGAGGGGCCTCAAGACCCACCCCTACACTCTTCGTCACGTTCGACTGTGACAAGCTTCCTGAGTCGGTGCGTGTCGGTTGGTACCGCTACCGCGTGAAAGCATTCGTGCCACTGCCGCGGCGGTGCTATTACTGTCACCACTTCGGCCATACGAATCGCTCATGTAGACGTGCAAAGTCGGGGTCACCCGAAGTCTGTGTAAATTGCTCCAAGGTCGCACACGATAAGTCCAAATCGTGTGTGGCCAAGTGTGTCAATTGCGGAGAGCCGCACCCTGCTTCTTCGAAGCAATGTGGTGCATATCTCCCTGAGAAAAAAATCCTGGCCGTTCAGGCCCAGGATCGACTCTCATTCCGCGAGGTAAAGGACTTGGTCCTGCCTGGGACGTCATATGCCTCAATAGTTAGAAAGGCACCCTCTGCTCCTGGCCCATCCAGGCCAACGAGCACGGTTGTATCCGCGCCCATTCGGAGCCCTTCTGCCGGCTCTACCCAACCTGGGCGCTCCCCTGGTAAAGCTGGCGGCAAAAAGGGTTCATACCCAGCCCCGGCTAAAACCAGGGCTCCCCCCTCTTCCCCCAGCGTGACCGTTTCCCGTAAGGCGAAACGGCCACGTGCCTCCACCGAGTCGTTAGACTCACAGGAGGCAACACCCCTGAAGATGGTCGCTAGGCCATCTTCGGGGGTTCCTAAAGCTGTCCCCCGAAAGGAAGACATCAAAAAAGGAGCTTCGGCCTCTTCGCCCACGCCCCGAGGTGGAGCGAGTAGCTCGGAGACGGTGGTTCCTCGAAAAGAGGGCCCCCCACCTCCGAAGCCGCAACGACCGCCAAAGATTTCGAGGCGGAGGGAGGAAAAGACTCGCATGGCGAGCCCAATCTCCCCCAATAAGTCCTCGAAGGCGACAGCACCTTCAGCGCTTTGTCCGGCCAACAGCGCCCGGGGTTCTGCCCCTGGGAAGCGTACGGCCATTCCCCTGAGGGTCTTCTGTTCGAGGAGGGTCCCCGCGTCTCCTCCGAGCTAGGCCTGGAGGGCATATTCCTTCAATGGAATTGCCGTGGACTCCGGGCCAACTGGGAGGAGCTGCGGAGGCTCGTCTCGTCCCGTTCCCCGTTAGCTATCTTTTTGCAGGAGACCATGCTAGGCGCGTGCCCCTTGCCTGCCCTCCCGGGACATAAGGGTCTTGCGACCCCACCACCGCGGGATAGCCCCTGGCTGGGGGATGCGCGGTTTACACCCAGCATGATGTCTCCGTTCTTCCTTTCTCTTTAGATACTTCCTTTAAGGCTGTGGCTGTGCAGCTGCACCTGGATAGGAGGTATACTATCATTTCTGCGTACATTCCACCGTCAGCTGACTTCGACGCGGGGGACTTCCGCCGCGTCGTGGCACGGTTGCCGAGGCCCTATCTCTTGCTTGGAGATCTGAACGGCAGGCATCCTCTCTGGGGAGATTACTCCATAAATCACAGGGGACAAGTCCTTGCCGATCTGATCGAAGAGCTTGAGATGGGTGTCCTAAACGTGGATGAGTTTACGCATCACTGTCCGAGAACCGCTTCAGTTTCTTGCCTTGACCTATCTTTGTGCTCTTCGGATGCACAGCCTGATTTTGATTGGGGGGTGGTCGATGACCTCCATGGTAGTGATCACTTTCCCATTCAAATATTATTTTCAAGGCAACTGCCGCCTGAGAGACCACCTCGGTGGTGCTTGGCGCGGGCGAGGTGGCCTGCATTTCAGGAAATGACTGAATTCTCTATCTCAGTCGAGGAGTTTAGGTCGGTAGATGAGGCCGTTGAGTTCTTCTCCGCAACCTCATCGCCGTGGGTCTGACTACTATTCCTACGAAGTCTGGCCGTTTTGCACGCCGACCACTCCCATGGTGGTCGGCCGAGTGTGAGACGGCCCTCAAACAGAAGCGTTATGCCTACATGCGCTATAAGCGCCGCCCGAACGATTTCACTGTCGCTGAATTTCGTCAGGCTAGGGCTAGGTTCCGGTATATTTCGAAGCACGCCTGCCGCTATTCTTGGCGGGCATACGTGTCTTCACTTAACGGGAAGACCCCTTTAGCTGAGGTTTGGAAGCGAGTCAAAAGGATTCGAGGCAAGTTCTCGCAGGACCCCCCTCCCGTTCTCCAGGAGAATGGGACCGCAATCTCGGACCCCGCGTCCGTGGCGGAATCCTTAGCGACCGCTTTTTCCGCATTCTCTAGCCGTGATGCTGCTCCGCCAGCATTCAATGCACGTCGTAATTTCGCGGAAGGCCGCCGGCTGGACTTTACCTCCAGAGGCGGAGAACCCTTCAACAACAAGTTTACTGTGAGTGAGTTGCGTTCCGCTCTCGCTTCGTGCGCGGACACCGCCCATGGTCCGGATGATGTCCCGTACGCCATGCTTCGACACCTGGGTGAGCGAGGCATGGCCTTTCTGTTAGATTTGTTCAACAGGATCTGGGTGGAAGGTCTTCTCCCAGACTCCTGGCGAATCGCTACTGTGCTCACTTTTCGCAAACCGGGGAGAGATCACTCTACTCCGACCGGTTTCCGCCCAATCTCTCTAACCTCTTGCGTGTGCAAGTTGATGGAGAAATTGGTAAATGTTAGATTAGCCTTTTTCCTGGACAGCGGAGGCCATCTGTCTTCCGCAAAGTGCGGCTTCCGCAAGTTCCACTTCACGTCGGCACGTCGGATGCTCTGCTCCGACTGGAAAATGCCGTCTGCGAGGCTTTCCTTCGTAGACAGCACTACGCCACGGTGTTTTTCGATCTGAAGAAGGCCTATGATACCGCATGGCGATACGGTACCATGGAGACTCTCCACACGATGGGGGCGAGGGGACGCCTCCCAATGTTTATATCTGAATTTTTGCGAGATCGTCGATTCCGCGTACGGGTGGGGGGGGGAGCCCTCTCCGGCACAAAGGAGCAGGAAGAGGGTGTCCCGCAGGGAAGTGTCCTCAGTGTCACACTCTTTGCCCTAAGCATCAACGGCATCACCTCGGTGCTGCCGGAAGATGTTCTCGCTACGCTCTACGTGGACGACCTTTCGATCTCTTTTGGCGCGGCCCAGATGCCAACTCTGGAACGTCGACTCCAATAGGCATTGAACAGCGTCTCTCGCTATACCGAAGCGCACAGGTTTCGGTTTTCTTTGGCCAAGACTGAGGTGGTGCACTTCTGCCGCCATCCACAGCTTCACCCCGACCCAGATTTGTTTCTTAATGGGGTGCGCCTGGATGTGGTTGAGTCTCACCGTTTCATTGGTCTTGTATCAGCGCTTGGGGCGCTGATAGAGCTACTGCCCTACTTTTTTATCGATCCTTTGTTCGTTCGAAGCTCGAATACGGATGCGAGTTTTATGCATCCGCAGGTGTGGTGGATTCGATCAGCCACACCGGCCTTCGCCTTGCGACCGGTGCCTTCCGTACTTCCATCATTGAGAGCCTGTTGGTCGATGCTGGGGAGATGCCACTCGCTCTGCGCCGCGTGCAGATCATCACTCGCCTGTACGCGCGAGCCCGGCGCCTTCCTCAGTCGCCAACAGCTCTCACTGCATCCGCAGCTGATCTCGATGGTGACTATGCCGCCGAGAGACGCCAGTCATACCCTAAGCCCTTTGGGTTTAGGGCCAGGAAACTCCTTCGAGAGGTAGATATAGCTCTCGGGCCGGTGGCGCCCCTGGTTCTGCCCAGGACGCCACCTTTGAGGGTACCACATTTGGCTATTTGTCGCCACGCCTCTGCTCCCAAAGCTTGTACTGCGCCGGGAGTATTGCGTTCGACCTTTTTGGAGCACACATCGCGTCACGCTGGAACCGTGCCAGTGTATACGGATGGCTCCAAGTCCCAAGAGGGGGTCGGCTTCAAACGCCGTATCCCCTCTGTTTGAAGTCAGCGGGGCTCTACCAGGCGCTGCGTCTTTCTTCACGGCCGAGTTGGTGGCAATACACCACTCGGTACGGGAGATTACGCGACGTGCCCGGTTCGGAGACCGGATTGTGATCTATAGCGACTCACAAAGCGCCCTGAGTGCTCTCGGGGCATTGGAATCTCCGCATCCCCTGGTTCGCGATATCCGTGACGCCACGGTTTTGGCGAGCCGGGCAGATGTCGAGATTATCTTCTGCTGGGTTCCTGGACATGTAGGAATTGCGGGAAATGAGCGCGCCGATGAGGGCACCAAAGAGTCTGCGAGGACCAGCGTTTCGCTCTTCATCACACCGACAACATGGCAGGAATACGGGCAGCTCTTCGGACTGCTTGGAAAAGAAGATGAGAGTCGAAGGGAACTTAAAGTTGCGTGCCATTGCGCCGCGACTGTTCCCATGGACCTATCCCCTAATGCCGCGGCGGCTTCAGGTTGCTTTCTGTCGTCTCCGAATCGGACACACTCGTGTGACGCATCGCTATTTGATGGAGCGCTCGCCTGCGCCTTATTGCAACGACTGCGTCGTCCCCCAGACTGTTCGGCACATTTTTGTCGAATGTTCCAGTCTGGGTGATCTTCGCGCACGATACTTGTCCGGGTACCGGGATGGGCGGGGTCGCTACCGCCTGTTCCTTGTGCTCGGGACGAGTTCGTGCACATTGACCTGTGGAGTTGTTGACCTTTGGGGGGAGGCCGGGCTTCTCCCCTTTATTTAAGGTTCTTTTTGTTTTTCGTTTGATATTGTTGTTTTGTAGGTTGCACTCTCCTGCACCGGGGTGAGGGGGACCTTCCTCCGCTGACGGAGATTGCTTCCTGATTGTTAAGTTTTCCAGTTTATATCGTTATGTTTTCATATATATATTTTTTTAAGTAGCCTAGTTCTAGGCTGTCGTGTTTTTCGGCGACTTATGCCCAAGTGGGTAGTTGGCAGATGGGCTCTATAAAATTAAAAAAAAAAAAAAATCTCTGAACCATAGCTGGCTAGTTGCGGGATACCCGTAATTAATTATAAATTCAAACACTGCTATCCATTAAATTTCATGTTATTTGTTTATTTGTTAAACGCATTTATTTATTACTTATCTAATTCAATCCAGGAACGAATCCATGGGGGAGGGGGGCTAGGAGCCTAACCGCCACCCAAATTTAGACCCGTTTATGTTTATAAACTGTCTTATTCTTCTTTATTTCACCTCAAATATCTTTGTCTATTTTCTTGATAATACAGAGATACAAGAAGCAAATAGACCCCCCCCCCCCGATAATTACTGAAATACCTTCATTTGTATTTCTAAGAATGAAATACCTTTTGTACCATGAAAGGATACCATCAATACTCTAGGGACTTTCTTTTAGCGGCTTAGAGAACTCCAATTGGCTTCGGCATGAATATAAGTTGTGAGATTTGAGCAGGTCGTAGATCGTGTTTGGCGGCGCGCAACATTCAGCAATTCTGGCTCTTACACGCCATTACACTCCTTAAATGCTTGACGGCGCCAACGTGTCTTTGCCACACACTATTTTGCTTCCACTCGGCCACAGAAACAAACAAGCACAAATCCAGAGTACTCTTCCGCCAGATGTTAACTGCAGCATAACTTCTTAGAGGGGGGGGTAGAAAAGGCATCAAAACTCGGGAGCGCCTCTCCCCCTCGCTGGGTGACCGTTCGAACGTTCCATGCTGCCGATATTCGTGCGTAACCTAAGGGAAAATAAAAAAGAACGTGTGAAAAGGGGAAGTAAGCAGACATGTTTGAAACCAATAACAACTGAAGCAACGGAAGAGGGGATTATGCCCCTCTGTCCTCATCTTGCCCTAACCAAGGATCCTTAGATAGATGCTATTCGGCGACTAGCCTGCAAAATCATTCGCCTAACGATGAGATAAGTGAGGAGGATGCTAAAAAATGTTGCCAAATGGAAGATAAGAAGAAAAATGAAATTGGGGGGGGCTAGGGAGGAAGGCCCCCTTAATTTTGAAAAAGGCGAATTTAAGACACGAGAAATTCGTTCCTAAGAAAGACACTTTCCTTTCCAATTGACTCGATGTCTAATGGATTGAGGCATGTGAATGTACACATGTGTACGTTTATTGTATTATTACTATGTAAATGTGAGTGTGGGCGGATACACTGATACTGTGTGACGCGACTCATACCTTATCACGACACCGCTATCATTTTCCTCCCAGGCTTCACAACGTAGCAGAGCAAATGCCACCTCTTTCACAGAACCCTACATATGAAGTTCTAGCGTTCCTCATTGGGGCACTCATATCCACATAGCCTGACACGCCCATAATGGCTCACAGAGGGTTCCACCAAGCGCACAATTGTATACCAAAACCATGTATGTACGTGCATAATATTTGGTGCACATCGTTAGGATGAATCTTAATGCCAGGCTTTTCCTTTGTAAGCTTTTTTAAAGCCATTTTAGGATTTCATTTTGGCTTATTTTAGCTTGTTTCTGGGGTCATTCTGGCTTTATTTGAGAAAGAAAAGTCCATCTTTGGTGTAGTGCATTTAACCTTAATTGACCTCTTATGATTCCGACTTCCTGGCGAGGAACAAGATGACAGCAGACAAAGGGTGAAAGAGCAGCGAATAAACGGAAGGACAAGATGCTAAATTCGAAGGATAAGGAAAAATTAATCGAATATATCCATATTTGACCGAATTATGTCCGATTGGAGACAACTAGCGAATTCAGTTCGATAATTTCCTCAAACACGAAAACTGTCTACATAACAAATTACCACGTTGGTACCATTTCCAGTTATCAGAAAACCCATTTATATCATTGAATGAGAAAGAGAAAAGACTTTAGTTTTGGTTTCGCCTAGGAAGATATAGAAAGATCGAAACATTCGAATTACGATCTTATTGAAGGAGCCCTTTAAGATCAAAATAGCTAGAATTATCTTGGATCCTTCCATTCACTCGGGGAAAATACAAATCTTTTTAAAATTGTTTAGGCCTAAAAAATGGTTTCATTTTAATGGGTCAACTTCTCAAAATGGATTGCCATTTGTTCAGAAGCCATACAGCGCTTACATAACGAATGTCTTACCTTTTGGATTAGGATTGAACCAACATAAATCAACGGATGAAAAATGCCACAAGGGCCTACCATACTTTATTAATAATGTAAACCAAACTATTTAAATAAATATTAACAAAGTTGCTCTGATCCACAGATATTTCATTTAGGAAATTCGACAGATTAACAAATTTTTTTTTATAAATGCATTCATCTATTCTACAGGTGACTCTGAATAGTATGATGCTATTTATTGGGCGAGAAGAGCGATAGTTTTCGAGTTAATAGCATTTGAAAATAGTATTTTCCAATAAATAAACTATTAATTTCCCCTGCCATGACGTCATTGGCGTCAGCAAAAATAGTTTCATTGCCCAGACTCAAGAAATGCATACAGGGGGATCCACCTCCTCCCCAAAAGAGGGTCAGAACTATCGATAGTCTTCGTTTCTTAATTTGACAAAACATTAAGAAATGAAGCCTATTCAAATCTGGAGCATATTTTTTAGGGGGTGGGATTAATAGGTATGGAATGGATTAAGCAGTTTTAGGTCAACCGACTCCTGAAGAGCTCGAATCCTTGGGGCCTATTTTTATTTAAGCTTTTGGGGGCAGGAAGAGGAGCCATAGCGTCTGTATTTGGGAGAGGAAGAACCGCCATAACGTCTGTATTTGGGTGAGAAAGAACTGCCTATTGTGAAGAAGGAAGAATTGCCTTGTAAAAGGCAACTAAGCCTGGCTGCGACTGCTTTGTTCCTGCAAGGGCAATGTCTGAAATCGACAGGGGGATTTTGGACCCCCCAAATGGCACTTTACTGAGCGAATAAAATATGATCGAGACGCAAAAGAGAGTTGGGGGAACGAGGAATCCGGTGGTAGCTGAGAAGTATATCCTGGGCTCGAGTCAATCCCAAGACGAAGGAGTGTATAATTAGAGTGTGCAGAAGGGAATGAGATCGATGGCAAACCCATGATCTTTTGTTTAGATCCCAGACCAGGTTGTTTTTTGTGAAGTTAAGTGGCGTGTGTCCTGGTAGACGCAGAATCTTTGAGCGGAGGGGACAGACAGACAGATCGAGATCCCATCTAGCAGAAACAAGGACAGTGCGGAGCATTGAGAAATAAATGATTCCTAGAACAATGTCTCCGATTTCGATTTAAATGGATTTGATAATGTGGGTTCTATTTTATTCTTTAGCTTCGAAAGGGGCTGCGTAACCAGAGGCAATGAGTTTGAATTAATGGGGGTTCTAGATTTCCCCACGAACGGGGTCAAGAACGTTTTGTCACAAGAGGTTCAATTGCTGGGTTCGAGGATAAATACCTCTAGGTCGTTTGCTCCTATATCGAAATGCGTCTTGCCATGGATAAATTCCTGGATGCAAACGTTCCCCATGGACATTCGCGACGAAGGAAAATTTCATTCGGGGGAATGTTTCCACCTAAACGACGATTTCCCGTTAGTAGAATACAATTCAACCTATGATATTTTTTCCCAGAGATAATTTCCCCCAAAGGACAATTCATCTCAGACCTCAATTGAACAATCAAAGACATATGCATTAAGGACAATTCTACGCCTAGTTATTTGTTCTTAGGATAAATTTCCCCACTCAAATTTGCCCTAAGGAAAGCTTTCCAAGGATAATTTCATTATCATTCATTCTTCAAGGACAAATGCATAAAGATAAATAAGTAACCAAATAATTTATAAGACTCCCAAATAATATTTTCAAAATTTCAGAACAATCATGAATTTTCAAAGAGGTCAAAATTTATTTAAAATATTCAGAATAAGCTCAAATTATTAAACTGATTTAAAATGTCTCTTTATGTTATATGTATATCAACCAAATGAATTATTTAATACTTTTTAAAGTTTACCATTATAACTATTCATAGTATGAATCATTTTAATTTTAATATACCCGTTTATGTTTAATATTTTATAAATGATCGAAAAATTAAAAGTTTATATTCGATTTGCATTATTTTTCCTTTATAAGCTCAAACGAATAAAATTTTCCCGGGAAAAATTAAAAATTGTTTTGTTCGCTTCATCATATTGACGTTCGGTCTGTCTAAGACGAACAATTCCTTGTTTTCTTTCGGAAATAAAGAAACTTCGCCTTTTTATCCTATTCAAAACCTAATAATATTGAAAGAAACTCTGTTTATTAAAACAAAATACTATTTTGCAATTATTATCTAGAAGGTAAGATTCTTTTAATTACGGTTACCCGTAATAAAATTGAATAGACCATCTCAGACATGTCTTGGCACTTATGGCTTCCTTTCTCTAGAGAAAACAAGTATTTCTCACGCTTCCTGAAGTTGATGAATCCATTTTGAACTGGTAGAGCTTGCAGTGTTTTGAATGTGTCATGATTGCACTATATTTTGAGGGTTAATTCAATTTAAAATTCAGTCCAAGGTTTATTAAATATTTCTGAAAGGAAATGGAAATAATCAAAGCAAAAAATTCGTTTTCTAAATAGTCTCAAAGTTACCATAGCAAGAAAGGTTCCGGACTTTCATTTATTTTAATATATTCCTAAGATCGGCCCCTGATATTCCCGGCTTTCAAGTGTCCGTGAATCTCTGGTTTATCTTAGCAATGAACGAATTTCCTTCTGTTCCAGGCCATTAATTCGTACCTGGGAGGGTGGAAAATCTGCGTCCAGACCCATTTCGGCCGTTCAGCGTTAATTTGTGGCGTTCTTAAGGAGGGAATGAATTATAAACGTACCAGGAAGAGACGTTTCATTTATCAAGAGGGGAGGACTTGAATAACAGGCATATGGGGGAGGCCAACTGCCCGCAGGGAACATTTGGAATGCAAAGAAGAGGGGTGAGTATGTCTGGTTGGATGCGAGTGCAAGTGGTGACGAAAGAGTTATGGTGATTGGGTGAAATGATTGGGTAGAATGCGAGGATTTGTTTTCGTTTTTGTAATAAGAAGTGTATGGCGGTGTGAGAAATAAGTGGAGTGTGGAAAATGCGAGAATTTATTTTCCTTGGTTGTTCATCATTTTGTAGTTGATGGGTTGAGAAGTGTGAAACTCTGTGAGAATGAGGATTGGTGGAATTTTTACAACATAAATATCGTCATCGCGTTCAGCTTGGGCCTGGGGTTAAGATGAACATGAATGGAATGGCGTTGGGGCGGGTTCCCCTTATTAGACGGAATATGTGTTCGGGCCATAGCCAGGTAAAACACGGGCCCCACGGAGTAAGGGAGCTGAGGAGTAAGGTAACTATTTGTAACCCTAATTCAAAAAACTTATTATTATCATTATTTGAGAGGAGGGGAAATGTGTGTTGATTCCCCCCTGTTGTGAATCACCTGGGGAGACCAAAGCCTCCCTCCCCTCTTTCCTCATCTGTCTTACTATCTCTCTTTCTCACTTCTTTGTCCTTTTATCTTCTCTCTATCTCTTATTCGTAATGGATGCCATTAACTCCTGGCTGCCAATAACACCCCAGACTGGTGAGAGAGGGTTAAAGTGTGATGTTAGAAGTGGTTTTCAGGCTGAGTGTGAATTGAGGCAATGCTAAATGTAGAAAAGTAAGTAGATTAGTGTGGCTGAGGTGAAGAGAATCTTAAGTGTGCTGAGTGTTTGCATTGGGCAAGTAGGATGGTTTACTTATCTAGGTGGTGTCGTGAATAGTTGTGATAGAGATGGAGTAGACTGTAGAATTGCTATGGTAGAATTGCTACAGTATTTAAGAATTAATGCAGAGGAGTCCAGTGCCAAGAAACTGTGTGAGAGAATGCTGGTTGCCCAACATTGGTGTAAGGGAGTGAGGGAGTGAAGTGTATGGAAAGGGAAAGATCTCGAGTAAGAGTAGTACTAATGGCCGATTGGAGATGGGTGTTGTTGTGTGAAAGTACATATCCTGAGGATTCACTGTACATGATATCACGAGAGGAGGACAAAATGTGCGAATAAAGTTGTGGCAGAGAAAGTTCCGATGTGATGGAGGCATGGTGGAAGAAGTGTTGAGAATATAGATGTGACGATAATGCTGAAGAGCTAGTTAGCTGTTGTGCCAAGTTTTGTAAGTCTAGCAAAGGGGTGAAGGTTAAATTAGTGTTGAATAAAGGGTACAGTGCTCGGTAAAGGCGAGGTTACTGATAAATGGTGTGTGATGTGCATGAAAAGGGTGTAGGAGGGGTTAATCAACATCTGTTGTTCCCCCCAAAATGAGCCCCCTCCGAATCGCCTCCTAAACTTTCACACATTCTAACAATCATTTAATATCACTCCATAATTTCCCTCGTACAAACACCTTTTTTTATCGGTCAATCCAATTTATTTGCTTCCATTACATACACTCCCATGACGCATTTCTTTCCACTAACCACTCCTTTTTTCCACCATATACTTTATGTGGCATTCAGCACAAGGACATTTATAACATCTAATAACCAATAAACTCCTATTCTTTCAATATATTTCTCTTACACATTTATCCCTCTTTCTATAAACTCCTCATAGCTAGCAAACATCTTCAGCCGCTCATTTTGAAACCCAACAATCCTTATTCGTGCACCTATACGTTACACTCTCAACTAAAATACACCCACGCATAAGTCTTCTCAACTAAACCTCCCAAACATGAACCATTCACAATTTCTCTGATACGTATCTAGCTCATCCGTACCACATAATTCAGTACACTTCAGTAATTCATTTATATATTCCAAGTTTACCCTGAAGTTTCAGTCGATGGGTTCTGTTCAGTCGCAAATTCAACCACTATCATCAAACAGACAATAAAAGTTATATACTCTCAGCACAATCACATCTTTCCTACCAAATTTCGCCTCTACATATTTTTGAAAACTAGTCCTAATCCATATTATCCACTCTTTTGATTCTACAATCACACTTACACCTACCATACTCCCTACATAGGAAATTGCATTGTTTAGTAAAAACTACCACAACACCATAAAGTTTCTTTTCATATCTCAATGCATTCCTTTAACCATCTCATTCGAATCTAAATTTTCTTTTTCACATAACTCCAATCAACCTTTCAGTGGTTTTACTCTCAACCAGACTCAAATTCTACTCTCATTTCTTATCACACCCAGATGACGAATTCCTCTGTCCGGTTACATTCAAACATTTATCATTGACGAACAAAAAGAGAAGCACTAACCGGTTTTCTTTCAGCCGCTTCCATCTCTTACAATACAGAATGAACCTATACTGTACAACCTTCTCTTTATACCACTCTCGTCACTTTATTGAACTTTCGCACACGCATCTTCAACTTATTTACTGTTTTGCCACCCTGGTAACCTCCTCTTTTATAGGTAATGGAGTTAATCCAGTTATATTCACACTTAGAGATTCATTAGCTTTCTCCCAGGAAAGACTTGCGGAGGGTGGATAAGGTGGAAGCTTAGGCAACGAAATTATCCACCTCATTCAGTCACAAGAGACATGAAACAAGGGTGGCAGACCCATCTTGATTTCTCCGGAGACGACGAGACATACTAATCTTCATCCTCAGAATTTAAAACGGCATATATTCATAATTAAAAAAATACTACTTGTGAAAATGGATGCAAATTTGTGGTTAAAGGATTCTCTTCGAACACTAGTGGAGATTACTTTTTGTATACAATAGACAAGCATGGAATAAACTGCCCGAAAATGTTGTCAAAAGTACAGGCGTCGATATGATTCAAATGAGGTTAGACAACATTATACGTACTCTTTTTGCTTTAGAACATTGCGCTAAAGTAATCGGGACAATTCGTATGTATGTAAATAGGTGTATAATCTGATGGAACTTCGTAGAGGTGTTAAGTACGTTTTTCTACTTACTTGAACTCTATTTAACTTTCTCTCTGAGTCCACCTATCGCTCTCTCATTCTTTCTGTAATATAAGAAAGATAGCGAGTGCCCTTAAGATTTAATGCATCTCGAAACTCTTGTTTACGTCAAATTAAAAACGTCTTACAATATCACTTCAATCGTATCCGGACTTAAAAATAATGGCACGAAAATAGGTTTATGTTAAATGCCTCCTGGATAATGACATAGACGCAAAAAACGGGAGATTACAATCGAAAATAAGGAAGTTGTTGTATTTGATTGTTGTGAGTAATGTATGTATATCTTGTCCTTAACTCTATAATTTAACTTGGTGAATTTTTGAAAATGTTTTTTTTGCTTAGTGGACAAATAACCTTTCATGTTTTTGAGTTTAGGTTTATTTGGAACTTTTATTCGCAGGGCTGTTTTTTGTATGTTTCGAACTTTTATCAAAGTTCTTTCTAAAAGTTTAGAAAAAATAAATATAATTATCGAATGATTTGGAATGGAAAAACATACAAATCGTGAAGTTCAAAAAATGTATTAAAATTAGGGCTTTGGCGCTTTTTTACTATCATTTCGTATATAAAACAAATTTAGATGAAAAAAGAGATCTGACGAAGGTCTTTCTATATATCAAACCGGGTGAAGTAACTTAAAAAAAAGGTTTCAGGGTGTCGATGTTGAATAAAGTGTTTGGAAAATTCTCAACTATATATAAATCTTCAAGGGATAAAGACAATATAATAAATCGGTTAAATAACTTAAAAAAAAGGTTTAAGGGTGTCTATGTTAAAAAAAGTGTTCAGGGTGTTAGAATAAAGAGTCTATAAAGGGGATTAAAAAAAGCGGTGAGGCATAGCAAATAGGCCGAAGGAGTGTCTGTGGAACCAAGTTCTTTCTGTAAGAAAGAATACGAAGTATGGCTTGTTGCTCTATAAATTTAATTTGTTTGCACGCCATTAAAAACAGTATCATTTCTTTTAGGAAATTTAAGAAATGTGATTGTCTATCTATCCTTATTTCATTATTACACTTGGCAATATTGTGTCAGATAGTGTTATGTTATATGAAAATAATTGTAAATGTATTATATATACCAGTAAAGTCATTATCAATAATACATAAGCGTCCTACGGCGCTGATGCTATCAAGGAGTCGAAGAGCAGTTTGGAACAGAATCTGACGCGGGAAGAATTGTGCACGACAGAAAATATTTCCCACAAAGAGAAGACAAGAGCGAAGGCTACGATACTGCGACCGGGAGCAAAATCATTAAATGGGTTATTTTTTTATCTTAGGAATGGAAATATTTGCCCAAAATTGATTTCTTAAGGGATAATTGTTGCAAGAAACCTTTGGGCTGTATATATCATATTAAAATTTAAACTTTTAACCTCACCAATATTTGTAACTTTGCATTTCAAAATCCTGGTCATTAACGATATATGGCATTATTTTCTCGTCGCAGGAGACGTTTTATTTTGATTCGTCATGGGTGATGTTTTTTTATTCTCCATCTTTTCTTTCTTAAAGTGTGATTGAAATCTCCACAGTATTATTAAATATATTTTCGCATTTTACTTTAACAGGATGGAATAACCTTAAACTTCAACAGTTAATAGGCATTTTCACCTGCGTCCGCAGCTTCACTATTCATCTGCTTCACTAACGGACGGACCCGAATATTTTACACACAAAACAAAATTGGGTCTAATTTGATTGTCTTTAAATCCCTAATTCCAAAAATGTATAAATTAAAAAGCAGCAAAAAATTAAATTCTTAAGATCTATTCGCCTTAATCAGATTTATGAACATTTTCTAAATTAATTCACTTTTTTCTAAGTATAAGAAAGAAAAATAAGACAATTGATAAAAAATTATGGTTTGTTGTGTTATTTTCAAAACTTTGATTTGTAGATAATGATTTTAAAGGGAAAAATAAAGTTTCAAAGCTGTTTTATTTTAAGATTTACATAAATATTTAAGCTAAATATATCGACAATCAATTACCTCTAAAGAAATCCGAAAGTCCAACTCATCCCTGATTGCTGTGTAATGATACCAATTTTTATTCATTCTTAGTACGTTTAAAATTAGATTTTTCTTAGTTGAGGTTAAAAATAATGACGCAAACCGTAATTCAAGTCCTCCGAATGCTGGTTTTCGTTATAGTGAACTGAATATTTTGCCTCATAGTTTGACGCCTAAAAATGATAGTGTCCGTCAGTTTCCGTAGTAAACTAATATTTAGATTTTATTTCCTTAAATAGTTTATAACGTTTATGGGACGTGATTTGGTTATATAAATAATCATCTCCGCATCTCATATATTACACGGCTCTCAACAGAGTTTTTATCCTACTACCAAAAGGTCCTCATAAAAGGACATGAAAAGAGAATATAGGATGCAACTGAGTGCAATTCCCATGAAAACCTGTCTATTTGATTGAATAGAGAATGACTGAATATACAAGTATAAAAGTCAACTTAAACTTGAAGGAAATTGAGTATCTTTTCAATTCTCAATCGAGAAAATGTTATCAAAAGACTTAAAGAAGTTTAATGGAAATCTCCGTCGTTACATCGAAGGGAATGTTAGTAAATAAAGAGAATTGATCAAAACAATAACTTGGAGTTGACTGAAATCAATCTCCGATACTTCTTCTGTGTTCATTGATAGAAATCGGCTTTAAATAGGGAAGAAGGAAATTATAAGATTATTGCATTTAATTCTATTTAGAGCTCAAATTTTCCAAGCAACGGTTTATGGGGGACATTTTAACTCTTTAGTGACTGGTCTTAGTTCCCATAGTCATAATTGACTGAAATTTGACTTGAAAGTCTCATTGTGTCTAATATTAATATGATATTGTCTATACCATGCAAATGATTAAACCATGAAAATTATTAAACATAGGAGTATATGCAATACCATGCAACGATTGCCATAAAGTTTATATAGGGGAAACGGGGAGAAATCTAGACAAGAGATTGTATGAACACAAAAGAGATATTAGAGTGGGCAGCGAAAGCAGTGGAATATTTTGCCATGTTAGAGACTTGAATCATACGATCGATTTCAATGGAAGTAAAAGAATCGTAGAATCGAGCTTAATGTCGTCAGTTCCTAATTTAAATCTATCTGAGGGTCAATTTTCTTTTAATCCTGTAATACGAAAGCAAATAAACAAAATAGTAAAATGTCAGTCTTCAATATGTTTAGGCCTAACCCCCCCCCCCCTAGATTAGCCACAAGTAGGGGATTGGGGAAAAAAGAGGGGATCTTTCACGACCAGACCTTGTGTTATGATTATATGCACATTTCTTATATTTTCTATCCAGTGTCAGTTGAAAAAGGGTGTGAGATACACCGAAACTGTTCTGAATTAAATTGTCTTCGGATAATGTGGTTTAATTCCTCATATATATATATATATATATATATATATATATATATATATATATATATTGGTGATGGAGTCGTTCCTTGGGAACCTTATTCGTAGCAGGAATATGAAGACATATGCGATGGTTACGAACATTTAATTTTCCGGACGTTTTGGTCGTTAACGGTGACCATCGCTGCTTAGAATCCACCTCCAGAAACTTGAGAAGGCCAAACCGGATGTCCAATTTCTCCAACATAATTCGCTGTTGAGGGCCATCGTTAATGACCGAAACGTCCGGAAAATTAAATGTTCGTAACCATCGCATATGTCTTATATATATATATATATATATATATATATATATATATATATATATATATATATATATATATATATATATATATATGTATATGTAAGCAAAATATAAGGTGCAACTTTGGTGAAGACGAAATCAACTTTTCTGTATAATTTCTGCCTATGAAACCATTTTCTGGGTGTAAATATGAATTCATAACCATTAATAAACAAAAACACTACTTTTCCTTTTATACTGAAGTTATAATGATGAATTTATTTAGTTTCAGATCCTCCATAAAATATGAGCTGTACAAATCAAATCCTATTTGATATTTATTTACTGCTTATGATAAATGTCACTGCATCCCATCTTATGAATTCTTTTGTTGCATTTTTGGCACTGCAGCCTGATGTTCGTTGAAAATACTATACATCTACCTTGCAAAGCTGGTACCAGAATGTGGATGATCTCATCAAATCGTGAGACATTGCATGGCGGAGCAGTTGGCCCGTGGCGTCGTTTTCGTTCTTTTCCATTTTTAGGGACGTTCTCGCTATTTCTTGTGTGAAGGGTTCACATGCTGGTAAAATCAGTATGCTGCCTAACAGACATATTGAGAATGTGTGAAAGCAAATTTCACCACCCTTTTCTAGATCGTAAGGTCGGTAAGAAGATAATAAAGACATCTACCCCACCCATTCCTTTATTGTATATGCTAATTAAGTGGGGTTGCGTAACAGCTTATTTCTTTTCCTCTTTCACTCTTGTCTCTACCTTTTGGATAGGAGTTATGCTGTAGTAGTTGGTTGCAACATTAACAACTGAACTCTCATTCCCTTTGACGCAAATAACTAATGCATCCGATTTGAAATCATAAAATCCTCTCTCTCTCTTCTTCATTCCCTTGTTGCTCGGGAGGGGACAATGCCCTGTTATGCTTTCTCGAACTGTCCCGCAAGCACCGATTCCTGTCTCACTTCAGTTACTTAGGAGTTTGTAGATGTTAAAAAAATTATCAAAATAAGTTACATGCTTTGAATAGTTTTGAACAATTTCCAACATTTGATCCACTACCCGATACCCTAAAGGTAAGGATGCACTTCCTTCTTTTCCGCAATAAATAGAGAAGGTGTATGGATAGCTATTAGAGCCACACATCATCCACACTTTGAAGCCAAAGCAAACGGGCTTATTCTTTCCGAATTTTTTGCCTCTATGTAATCTCTTGTAAGAGATCATCGACTCATCAAGACTCAAAAATTCGTGAACTTCCCCAAATTGCTGACAATTTGTGCGAAGCATCTCTAAGTGTGGCTGAACTTTAGCTACTTTTGAATCAGATAATATGTTATTATCAGAGATCTGGATATATCTTTTTACTGATTTAAATCTATCCCTGCTCATTTTCTTCACTATATTGGAGCTTCCTTATCTTCACTAGTAGACCAATAGAAATTTTAAGAAGGTAAAGAATGATAAGCACTCAAAAGAACCGAACCTAAAAAATTCCTAATTTCTACTTCACTTACGTTGAAAGCTGGAACATTCTCATCCCGTCTTGCCTATAAATTTGTCTGCTCGATAATGAAACTTGTCATGTCATCATCAAAATAGAAAGAAAATATGGAAAACACATCTTTTCTCGAGATAGTTTTCACCAACCTTTTGAGGTGCACTATGATGATTTAGGGCAACCTTATCCCTTCTTCCCCACCTAAATGCAGCAGCAGGCGACCCAACTTCCTTTTATGAATCTTCATCACTACACACATGAACTTTCAACTCTCCAACTACTTCTTCAGGCTGATTCAGATCATCATTGGCATCTTCTTCATCACTGCCCGATTTCCTATTGCCAGCTGCCAGATTCAGGTGGAATAATCACAATATCAGCGTTACTCCTTTACTCAGCATATTCTCTTGCATTCTCCAGAAATCGACATCGTGGAGTCCCTCCTCTCCTCATTCTGTGAAAAACACAAACAGTATAAATAGCTCCATAGCTCAGTGGGTAAGCATTTTTTTGCGGCATTGACAGAAATTGAAGTTAGAGATAATTATGTACTTTAGTAAATATTGACATGTTGGCCACGGGATCGTCACTTTTAGATATTCACATACACATATGTGTGTGTAAACACACAAGTATGCATTCGGACAGGCATTTATTTACTGCATTAATATATTAGTATTTTGGGGGGTTTTGTTACACTTAGTTTGATATCTTGATAATAACAATCAATTCTGCCTATAAATACAACGTAAATGGAGTAAAAATAACGAAATGAAACAAGTTAATTACCCATAAAACGATGTAGAATCCATGAAGAGAGGGCGCACTAAACGTGTTTACTCAATGTATTCCGAGTTTCAAATAACTAAGATCATATCAAACCTGTGGATTGCGCCAAGATACAAATTTGGACGTGTCATAATTTGTGCAGCGTCATCGAAATATAGGGAAAAAAAGGCTCCAGTAGTGTCCAACGTTCCCATTTTCCGAACATTATATTCACACCTTTTTTTTCTATACAAGATTACCCGTGGATCGTCGAATTTTTAATAATTATTTGTAAAATCATATTCTCAATTATAATATCAAATAATATAAAGGTATTAAAAATTTTAACATTGTTTGTTTATTATATTTATAATAGTAAGTGATAATTGTAATTTTTGTATATATCTGATAACCCAAAATATGGTTACTAATATTTTATTTTATACAAATATATAAAAAAAATAGAATTAAACATAGTTTTACATTTTGTGATGTTCAATTAATGAATTAAGCTGAACATTGCACTTAAAAGTCATTTAGAAGTTATGTTTCCAAAATGGGAACGTTAAACACTAAAGGGTTAATGAGATTTAGTATAGGTCTTCCACACCATCACCGAAGCTGGCTTCCGTCTCTTGAGAGATGTCACCTCCTTTACCGGAATTCATTTTTATTTTGAACCCAATTACTACCATTCAATGTATTGTGGTTGGCCTTGAAAGTGATCAACATCACATGAATCTAATGGAATGGAAGCTTCGATTCTTCAAGTAGCTGTTGGAGGAGCAGATTTGCTCTTTCGACTCGCTTCTCTTTCTTTGAGTTACATAGCAGATGTCCTCTAGCTATCTTGAATGGTCCTTATTGGGTGGTTCTAGTAGGTTAAAGTCAATGGTTGACTCTTAAGCCATTTGAATGCCTTAAAACCACCCAGATCTGTTCAAAGTAGGGTTAAACATTTTGGATATTTCGGCGCTGTCTTCCAACTTCTCTCCAAGTTCTCGATGGATTCAGATGTTCCAGTGATCTTTGTAAACGGGTGTTGTCTCTTTGGGAATTCACAATTTGATTTAAAAATTCAATAAATCCTGATACAAACTGCAAGAAAGTAATTCATTATTTCAAATTCGTATAAAGCTCAAAATAACAGCACTTTTGTCGTTTTCATTTCCTCATTCTGCTGTTTTCCTGTTACTTCCCTAAAATAAATAGACCCGGTTACTGGTGAAAGAGGGTGTTAAAACATATAGCCCCCTGAATCCAAACTCTTGTTTCTTGGATCAAAGTTCTCGTCCTCTTATATCGCGAAACAGAGGTAAGCTTCATGTAACTTTTGATAATATACATATTTATATATTTTGGAGTGTATGTCTCTGACATTGTGTGTGTGTATTTTACAGTAATTTTTGATTCTTCGATTTTCATAGTTAAAAAATATCTGATTTTTTACGAACTTAAAATTAAGTTTCTCTCTTATAAATCTTTTCTGCTTTATTCTTTTATATTGATGCGCCTCTGACACGCTAATTTGAGTTTTACCCAGCAACCACATAATGGAACATGGGTAGAGGTTACCTTAGACATTAATTTAATATCAAGCATTGTGTTATACTTCTGCATAATTATCTCTGAAGGTTCTGAGTAAATCTTTTTTTATATCACTTGAATGTTTCATTCCCATCAGTCCTTGTTTACCTTTAAAGTTTAAAAAAAAAACCGCACTCACTAAAATCGCGGCTCTTAACTACATACCTTTAGTTCCCTTTAGGGTTCTGACTGATGTCCGCCCTCTTAGGTTTATAAAAGTTATCGATTCTTAATTAAGTTTCTTAAATAAAGCGTAATTTCTTCATTTTAAGTGTTTTGAGTTATAGACCTATTTCGAGATGCTAATGGCGGCTTGTCCCTATTTTCTTTTGAAGACTGAAACCCCCCCCCCAAAAAAAAAATGTCTGAGTTGCACCGAGCTCAAATCTATTGAATGAGGTAAACCCTTTGTGTCCAATGCTCCTTCAGGGTTCTCTAAAGGGACTCTATCACAAGCGAGGGAATTTTGAAATGCGTATGGATCTTCTCAAGCTCACCGTTATGTGATTTATGGTGATGTAGATCTTCCAAGCCTCGATCCTTCTCTTGTATGTCACTCGATGATGTCTTATGACACGCACTCATCTCGGAGGCAATCTTTGATCCTCACTATTCCTTCCCTATTGCTTCCCAGTCTATCTCTTCATGATATGGTGTCCTGGTAGAGCAATTTTATATATATATATATATATATATATATATATATATATATATATATATATATATACTAGGGGCGGTCAATAGATTTTGCAATTCGGATATAAGGAAACGAGATATGAGGAAAAGTCTTTGCTTATTTTTCAATATAACTACCCTCGACTTCAATGCACTTACGCCACTTGTTCCTGAGGCTTCGAATTCCAGACAACCAGAAATCACCAGACTGCTGTTTAATCCACTTCTGGACGGCGAGCTGGACATCTTCATCGTCCCCAAACCGGCGTCCACGCAATGCAGCCTTGAGCTGGCGGAATTAAAAGTAGTCGCTAGCGGCCAGATCTGGACTGTAGGGGGGATGGTTGAGCTCCTCGAATCCGCACCCACGCAGGGCTGCTTGTGCAACTCTGGCCTTCTGACTTTGACGACGTTGAAGTCGATCATGAAGCGTGAGGGTTTTAGGGACATAACGGGCAGAGACCTCGGTCATGGCCAAATTGTCGTGAATGATGTTGATAACACTTCCATGTGATATTCTAAGTTCTCGCGCGATTTCTTGACCTTCATCCGTCGATTTTCGAGGATTATCGTCTCCACACGGGCCACATTATCCTCGTTGGTACAGTCTGACGGGCGTTCTGGAGAGAAGTCATCTTCAAGGGACTCACGACCATAACGGAACTCCCTATTCCTGCTAGAAATAGTTGCATAGCAGGGGCGGTGTCTGTGTACACTTCAACCATGCGTTCATGGATCTCTTTTGCATTCTTGCCTTCCTTGGTCAAAAATTTGATCAATGCGTCGTGCTCAACCTCCTCCATTGTTGAAAAATTTGTGATTGACGATCTGCGATCAGCTACTGCTTCTTAAATAGACGAGGCAGGAGCGTGCGGCTACAGGTCCTGACTTGTCATAACTTGTCATAACACCCCCACAAACAGCCATTCCCCTTCCTCTGTTTTGCCCTACCGATTCCATAAACTTACTGACCGACCCTCGTGTATATATATATATATATATATATATATATATATATATATATATATATATATATATATATATACACTGATGGGCATGGCTGGTCAGTTGGCTGGAGGAGTTAATGAGAAGGGAGGAGAACCCCTTCCCCAGTACGTGGGTATTAACGATCAAAGTAAGCGAGTGCAGATCGGGTTTAAGGACTGAGTTACGGCTGAATGCATTTCAAGTTATTTAAATAGTAAGACAAAAATAATATTTAATAACATAAGAAGGTAATATTAAATATTTACAAAAGTGCGTTTAAATAAAAATATTTGGTCATATGAAAAATAATACTCTGTGTCGGTCGAAGGGACAAATCAAAGGGTTTATTGCGTATCAATGGCCTGACTTGGAACGGAGTCTTCAAAAGGGCTACGCTAAGCCAAAATACAAACAAAGATTTTGGATACGGGAAGATCGGATTATAATATGATTTTCAGGTGACGGCGGCTTGCAATACGTAAGCTTGAAGCGTGAGGGGTAAAGCACTTTGGGGAGATGAGAATTGCAAAAAGAACAGGTTTTACCTCAACGTTATCGTCAAGGGAGTACTTGCGCGACTACACGAAAAACGGCCGGTTCATGGATCTTGTCAATCGTCTGGGGAAGAGTCGAACGGGTGGCAGAGAGTTCTATCTTTCGCTGTTCGAATACACCGAGGGGAAACCGAATGGAGAATCGTGATGTGTCTTCGTGTGTAGGGCGAGTGGGTACTGAGTCGATCTAGCCAAGCCTTATGTTAAATAAGTGTTGACGAGGCGGAGAAATAACCTCAAGCCAAGGCACGCTATCCTTAGATAAACATTGAGCGGGGAGAATTGCCGGCTTCCAGCCGAGGAATTAGAGATAAGCAGGCCTATAGAATATTCTTTCGAGTTCTTTCTCACTTCCAAGGTAGCTGTTGAGAGGTCAAATCAACGCAAGCGCGGAGGATAGGTCTCCTCGAGTAAATACAGCTGTGCTCAATAAAGCCGCGTTGACCCGATTCCTGCCTCGTTTAACCTTGCTCCGGAAGCTCTTTGTTTCTAGGTTAACGCCACGTGTATTATTGATGGTCCGAGGTGGACCAAAAAGCTCTATTCTTCCACACATGACGTTCGCCTATCATCCTCGGAATGATTTCTACAGGGACGAATGCATGTTTGACGTCAAAATGGGGATGTCACCCACTCTGGTCTTCAAGACCCCTAATGCTAAGCATCAGGTATATAGTATCCCTCCTGACCACCGTTACTGGAGATGGACACTACCAGAACAATATTAATAGACCTTAAGCATTGTTCACTTTTTAAATGTGTGGTGGAACAAGTGTTAATATGGAATATGTGATGGAGACAAAGGAGTTTCTGAATGCGTACTCCTTCAACTCAAAAGTGAGGTCTTTTGTAGAAGATCTGGTAGAATTGTTTTCAAATTTAAAGACTAAGGTGGAAATGGGAGAGTAACCTTGGAAAACTTTAACCCATCTTTCAGAATCCATTTTGAAATGGAAGCGACTTAGAGCTTGAATACAAGTTTCAGTATTCTGGAGATAGTGTCACGATCGGAGCTGTCTATTCATGTTTACAAGATCTACCTAACTTCTACCTTCCTCAATATTATGGCAAAGAAGAAGCTTCTTTGAGGATTATCTGGTCTGAGCTCTCCTTTCGGCGACTAGAAACCAACATGAGCTCTCCCATTGGATCAAACGACCTACTTAGCTTTGCAGGATCCCAAACTCCGCAGGTGAGTCCTGGGGAGTACTCCTTGGCAAAGGGCAGCAACATTACTATGCTGTGCAACGAGACCTTCCTAGCACCGGTCAATGGAACGCCCGCATTCTCTTTGTTTCCCACCTACATGCAGGTGGTGCACAGCTGCTTTTATGCACTCACTTTGCCGGTGGGTGTGGTGAGGAACGTATTGAGGCCGGTGGTGGTGTTCCGTTACCGAGAACTGAAGAGTTCGTTCCACGGGTACCGTCATCATTAACTTGGCCCTGTCGGATCTGCTGGTGTTGCTCGTGTACAAATCAAGAGTCTTCGTCGAGCTCTTCTCCCCGCCACATATGTGGGTCATACTCATCCTCATGTGTAATTACACCTCCGATGCCCAATCGTTTTTGTTCCATGTCCCCACTCGCGTTCAGTCCCCGTGATCGCCCCACTCTTTCGGTTTCAGGCAAGTTGATCCAATTCGTCGAGCTGATGGTGGAGAATGTCTCCATCCTCACCATCCTTGCCATCTCCATCGAGAGGCACCACGTCATCTGCCACCCATTGAAAGCCGCTCGCACCTGTTCTCGAACCCGGGCCGCTGTCATCTGCACCATTGTGTGGCCGGTGGCAGCCGTCATATCCAGGTCGGTGGGCATCTTTGTTTTAAGGGTGGTGTAGAAGATTTGTGTGGCATCAGCTTGTGAGCGTGTCTCAAAGACTCTTATCAACACTTTCGGCCCCCAATAATTGTCGGTGTAGATAATTCTTACATAATAAACAACAATCAGATGATGTGTCTTCAGTACAAAATTCTAATCAAGTGATCTACACAGCCAGTGCCAATATTAACTTTTTAAATCTTTTTGGAACACCGATTAATGAGTGAGATTAAGCTAAATATTGGTTATTTTTTGGATATTAAGAAATAAATAATCTCTTTCTCTCTGGAACGGTTCTTCAGCCACGTCATCGTTAGGACAGAATACTGGATGGCTCGCTACGTTCGTCAGGAGACCCTTATCCCTGTTTGCGTGACGCGAATAGACTAGTTCTGGCCCTCGGTATGTACGCCGTGACTTCACTAAGGGTTGTGTTTCTAGAGATTCTTAAAATGACGGTGTTTTAAACATCGGAGACAGGTTAACTGGCTTATATGTTTCACTGTTTCCCAAGGTCAAAACCTGTTTTCCTATGCAAATCATATGTGTTCCGATAGGTATTGAAGTGTTTTGAGTGTGCCACAAGTCCATAGAATACTTTGGATGATAAATTTCTTTAATTTAGTCTAGATTTCGAACAGACTTAAGTTTTCCTTAGCTTCTATCACTAGCCTCGCGCTAGGTTGGCTAACTCAAAATGTTACTTGTTAAGCTTGAATTAATATCTTTCACCAAAGGTCTTTTAAGACTATTTTCCCCAACCTATATGATTTTCTTTCGAAGTGTAATACTTAGTGGTAAACTGCATCATTGTGCAAACATGTTTTAAACATAGGATTTTGGTGTTGTTCTATCTACTGTAAACTAAATATTTTTATCACGTTCGCATCCTGTTCTTCCCTCATTTATTCTTTTAATCTTTTCTCTTATCTTTTAAGTCTCCTCTTTCTCAAAATGCAATTATTAAGGCCGAAAACCTGGATACGTGTTTTGTTATTTCAGTCCTTCTTGTCGAAAGGGATGGTGGGGTTTAGATGGGGTCCCATACCGACACATCAGGATGTCGGAAACGGGATTCAAAGGTCTTAGCGAGGCTGTGAATAGCTCCTGAATATATCAGGGATGGGGGGTGGGGGGTGTACAGCCCGTCTGCTGGATAAAGACTCTCACTCCTTGACAGATATACATGCTGTGGCTGAATGTGGGCATCTTCTTCATCCCGCTGGCGTTCTTGTTGGCCCTCTATACCCGCATCGTCCGACAGCTGCTCAGTGACAACAAAGAACTCAGCCCGCACATGACCCGCGGGCACCTGCGAGCGCGCAAGCAGGTGGGGCCTATTTCGTCCGGGGGAACAATGGCATAATAGGGCCACATCCATAGTAGTAAACCTGCACCCCTTTTCTTAAAACGATTGCCACTCATCTATTCAGCGAGTTAGAACTGCTTGAACATAATACTCCGCAGGTTGTCCCTTGCCGGCAAGAAACTACAGTTACAACTATATAAAACACTCGTGTGACCTCTTCTCACGTACGCCCCACTGTCACTCGTAGCTGCGAGTGTCACGTGGCAGAAGATGGCTCAGCGCATTCAGAACTCTGCTCTGAAGTGCGCTTGCCACTCTTCCATGTACGCGAGAATGTCAACACTACATGACAACCACGAATTAGCATCTCTCAACGCATACTTTCACACTATTCTCACAAAACAATGAGGGAAAACTCGCCAGAGACCCAATATACACCGCACTACACGCGAGACTGTATGTTGCGATGGCACTGTGCCACCACTCAGCTCACGGCCACCCGCAACCCATACCGTTCTACGCATAAGTTAAGAACATCATGAAAACTCGTTTCCGACTATGCAGACATGATCTCCTTACTTCCTGAATACCCCCCTCCCCCTCAACTCCCGTCCAGTCATGAACACCCCAAGACACACCAACTCCACCACGCATCGATGTCTATCCACCGACCTATCAACTCTTCCTATCCCTTTTCAAGTTATTTCCGTACTATTTTCCTTTACGACTACCTGATCGCCTGAGTTACACAGTGATCCCTCTCTGTTATTTCTATATACATCGATTCGATTCATTTTCCGAATTTTTCCATTTGGCTTACTCAGTCCGTATGCTTGCTCTCTCGCTGCGAAATGGAAAAGGATATCTCAGGTAAAGGAGGAAAGGTTTTAGGGAGGACCTAATAACGTTTTCAGGAAAACTTCTAAGAAGAAATACATACCGGGAAGTTTGTCTTCCCATTTATAAGGTTCAATGTGTGAACCATTTATATTTTTCATTCGAATGTTTGACTTGGTTCGACCCCCACAGATATTCCCAGCAAAGAGATGTTTTGGGAGTCTTTGTGGGTTTATTTGAAAATTGAGGTAATTTTATATTTAAGTATTGAGGATTGGTGGATAAATTCGGGATCAATCAGATGATGGATATTTTTATGGCCTGCTTGGTTAATTTGCATTTAGCGGGTGATTTTAGAACAATTTTGATAACATTAAATCTGTCATAGGGTGATGTGAATTTTGAAGACGTGATTGCCAATTTTAATAAACTGACTGAACAGGTACAGAGTAAAATCTTATCGTAATAGAATAATGTTTGTGACTTGAATGATGAGTGAATTTTTTTCGCTGTACTACGAGAAGAACTTTGGATTTTGCCCGAAGACGGCGGTCGTCGAATGCATAAAAGCTTCGAAATATTATATCAAATTATATCAAATAAGTCTCAAAGACAAGAAACTGTTCTTTGCGTCTTGACTTAGTGGTAAACTGAGTATTACTTTGTGTCATTAGAGGAGGCAAGGACTTAATACCTTCCGTATGAGAGTATTTACACGTATTATAAATGGACGTTACCAATTACCACAACACAGACATCCTAATTGGGAATACTTAGACTAATAGCTTTAAAATGTAGATCGCAATGGTTTAATACCATCAAAGAATCCTATAAATAGGGATGTGTTTGTATCTGATCCATTTGTTCCGTGACTGTAAACGTGAAAGTGTATGTGGTGACGCTTCAATGGAGGCGAGAAAAGTGTTGGTGTCGGGAGTATTTTGGACTTGGTTTTATCTGGAGAAGAAATCCTTCGATCGATTTCACGTAAGGTAAACTTGCAAATACTTATAAATGAGGAATCTAAATTGTGTGGAATATGGATGCAAATACTCTTGCAACTTTCGGGGCGGAGGGGCATGTGATAGTCGAAGATTAACAGCTACACGTTAGCCCGGCGGCACCTGTGATCCTCTTGGACTAGAAATTACGAATCATCAAAAACCTTAACTTCCCCTCAAATCTCCATCCCCAAAATAGGGAAGTTAAAGTCATATTTTAAAGTAATATATTTATATTTTAATATTAAACTTCCTACAGGGTGCGTCAGTTATTTAATATCATAACTTCAGAGAGTCATGCATGACCTAAACGTGTTTCACTCTTGTTCATCCCAAGTATTTTGAGAACACAACTTGAGCGAGCCAAAGTCTTCCCTGCTTAATGAAGGGGATTCGTATGGAAGATGCTCAACATGGGTTTAAAAGAGGTAGATCGTGTTTAACAAATTTACTGGATTTTATGGATTATGTTACTAAACAATTAGATAAAGGAGAGAATGTTGATGTAATTTACTTAGATTTCAGCAAAGCTTTAGATAAGGTTCCACATATGAGACTAGTTCACAAATTAGAAATGCATGGGATATGTGGAAAAGTTTCGAATTGGATGGCTGAAAGACAGGAAACAGGGAGTTGTACTGAATGGGGTGAGGTCACAGTGGAGGGACGTTATCAATGGTGTACCTCAGGGACCCGTTCTAGGCACTTTATTATTCATAGTTTATATAAATAATCTTGGGGAGGCTGCAAATAGCAAAGTGTCAATTTTTGCTGATGACACTAAATTGGCAGCTGTAGTCAAAGAAGTTGAGGGTACCTTTAAAGTGTAGAGTGACTTGAATAAGTTAGTAGCTTGGGCTCAGAAATGGCAGATGACTTTTAACCCTAAAAAATGCAAAGTTCTTAACATGGGAAGGGATAATAGGGAATTTAGCTATGAAATGGATGGGCATTGGCTGAATTCAGTTGAGGATGAGAAGGACTTAGGTGTAGTAGTAGATAAGTCACTGAAGTCTTCAAAGCAGTGTATTGAGGCAAAAAAAAGAGCAAATAGGGTGCTAGGATACATTAACAGGAATGAATTAAAAAGAGGCCCCGCCCGGATTTGGGAATTTTACGCGCCCAGTAGTTTCCTCCTTTATAAACGTTCATTCATTTAAAACTATTTTCCATTAGACATCAACCCGCCCGTTGTGTAATGTTAATCCACGTCAGTTGTGTATACTCACCGGATGGAGGCCTATATCGTGCTGAACCCCACTTGCCCCAGGATGATAAACTAAAATATGATTTTCCTTTCCTTTAAAAATGACATTGGTTGAATCAAGTGGGGCTCTCCGAACCATACCTGGTTATTCGCTAAGCGGGGCTCTTCGAACCATAGCTGGTTAATCGCTAAGTGAGGCTCTCCGAAACATGGCTGGCTAATCGCTAATTTGGGCTCTCTGAACCATAGCTGGTTAGTTGCGGGATACCCGTCATTAATTATAAAATCAAAAACTGCTATCCATTAAATTTTATGTTATTTGTTTATTTGTTAAACGCATTTATTTATTACTTATCTAATTCAATCTAGGAACGAATCCATGGGAGGGGGCTAGGAGCTTGAACGCCACCCAAATTTCAGACCCGTTTATGTTTATAAACTGTCTTTTTCTTCTTTATTTAACCTCAAATATCTTTGTCTATTTTCTCGATAATACAGAGATGCAAGAAGCAAATAGACCCGCAGATACTTACTGAAATTCCCTTTTTCGTATTTCAAAGAATGAAATACATTTTGTACCATGAAAGGATACCCTTAATGGACTTTCTTTTAGCGGCTTAAAGAGCTCCGATTGGCTTCGGCATAAATATGAGTTGTAAGATTTCAGCAGGTCGTAGATCATGTTCGGCGCCGTACAACATTCAGCAATTCTGGCTCTTACACGCCATTACACTCCTTAAATGCTTGACGGCGCCAACGTGTCCTTGCAACACACTATTTTGCTTCCACTCGGCCGCAGGAACAAACAAGCTCAAATCCAGAGTACTCTTCCGCCAGATGTTAACTGCAGCTTAACTTCTTAGAGGGGGGGTAGAAAAGGCATCAAAACTCGGGAGCGCCTCTCCCCCTCGCTGGGTGACCGTTCGAACGTTCCGTGCTGCCGATATTCGTGCGTAACCTGGAGGAAAATAAAAAAGAACGTGTGAAAAGGGAAAGAAATCAGACATGTTTGAAACCAATAACAACTGGAGCAACGGAAGAGGGGATTATGCCCCTCTGTCCTTATCTTGCCCTAACCAAGGATCCTCAGATGGATGCTAGTCGGCGACTAGCCTGCAAAATCATTCGCCTAAAGATGAGATAAGTGAGGAGGATTGTAAAAATGTTACCGAATAGAAGATAGGAAGAAAGATGAAATTGGGGGAATAGGGAGGGGGGAACCCACTTTATTTGGAAAAGGTCCAATTTAAGAGACGAGGAATTCGTTCCTAAAAAAGACACTTTCCTTTCCAATAGACTTGATGTCTAATGGATTGAGGCGTGTGAATGTATACATGTGTACGTTTAATGTATTATTACTATGTGAATGTGAGTGTGGGCGGATACACTTATACTGTGTGACGCGACTCATACCTTTTCACGACACTGCTTTCCTCATTGGGGCACTCATATCCAAATAGCCTGACACGTCCATAATGGCTCGCGGAGGGTGCCAACAAGCACACGAGTGTATACTAAGACCATGTATGTACGTACATAATATTTGGTGCACATCGTGAGGATGAATCTTAATGCCAGGCTTTTCCATTGTAAGCTTTTTTAAAGCCATTTTAGGATTTCATTTTGGCTTATTTTAGCTTGTTTCTGGGGTCATTCTGGCTTTATTTGAGAAAGAAAAGTCCGTCTTTGGTGTAGTGCATTTAATCTTAATTGACCTCTTATGATTCCGACTTCCTGGCGAGGAACAAGATGACAGCAGACAAAGGGTGAAAGAGCAGCGAATAAACGGAAGGACAAGATGGTAAATTCGAAGGATAAGGAAAAATGAATCGAATATATCCATATTTGACCGAATTATGTCCGATTGGAGACAACTAGTGAATTCAGTTCGATAATTTCCTCAAACATGAAAACTGTCTACATAACAAATTACCACGTTGGTACCATTTCCAGTTATCAGGAAACCCATTTATATCATTGAATGAGAAAGAGAAAAGACTTTAGTTTTGGTTTCGCCTAGGAAGATATAGAAAGATCGAAACATTCGAATTACGATCTTATTGAAGGAGCCCTTTAAGATCAAAATAGCTAGAATTATCTTGGATCCTTCCATTCACTCGGGGAAAATACAAATCTTTTTAAAATTGTTTAGGCCTAAAAAATGGTTTCATTTTATTGTGTCAATTTCTCAAAATGGATTGCCATTTGTTCAGAAGCCATATAGCGCTTACATAACGAATGTCTTACCTTTTGGATTAGGATTGAACCAACATAAATCAACGGATGAAAAATGCCACAAGGGCCTACCATACTTTTTTAATAATGTAAACCAAACTATTCAAATAAACATTAACAAAGTTTCTCTGATCCACAGATATTTCATTTAGAAAATTCGACAGATTAACAAACTTTTTTTTTCTAAATGCATTCATCTAGTCTACAGGCGATTCTGAATAGTCTGATACTATTTATTGGGCGAGAAGAGCGATAGTTTTCGAGTTAATAGCATTTGAAAATAGTATTTTGCAGTTTTAGGTCAACCGACTCCTGAAGAGCTCGAATCCTTGGGGCCTATTTTTATTTAAGCTTTTGGGGGCAGGAAGAAGAGCCATGGCGTCTGTATTTGGGTGAGGAGGAACTGCCATAAAGTCTGTATTTGGGTGGTGAAGAACCGCCATAGCGTCTGTATTTGGGTGAGGAAGAACTGCTATATGTAAGGAAGGAAGAACCGCCTTGTAAAAGGCGACTAAGCCTGGCTGCGACTGCTTTGTTCCGGCAAGAGCAATGTCTGAAATCGACAGGGGGATTTTGGACCCCCAAAATAACCTTAAGGGTTCCTCAATTTCTAAAATGGTATTCAGCCTACGGACATGCAAAGTGTCGCCCCTTCAAATGTCCGGGGGAGGATCCAAGGAAGGAAACGACGGAATTGGGTGAAATGGCAAAGGCATGAAAGAGGGGAGGAGGGGCGAACAACCCCCTTAAATTGGGGGATTTATTTAGAAGAAAAAATTACTTAGAAGTATTATAGAAATGCGCCTCCCCCCCCCTCCCGCCAAGACTGTTCCCCTCCATAGTTGACGTTTGTTCTCGCTACCCGAGTGATGCGGCGCTGGATTTATGACGTCAAGAAGGGGGGCGAGTGCCATCGAGGGGTGCGGATTCACGGGGTAGGTAGTTTCACTCGCCTCACAATACCGCTGTAATTTCCCTCCCCGTCCTCACATATCCAAGCTCCCTTCTAGCGCTCCCCATGGGGTATTCATACCCACGACACAGATTGCGTGCCCTCTCCCCCATACATGCCCATATCATCTCGATCACTCCCCTTCACCTAAAATCTGGATGAATAACGAGCCCTACTGGCCCCATCGCCGCCGGTAGTCTCAAACTGTTTTATTGATTCTAGGCATCTCCCCATTACCCTCCCCCCTCCGCACTCCCTCACTTAGCAGGCTAGTCACCGACTAGCATCCATCTAATCCTCCTTGGCCGGGGGCATAATGAGGACAGAGGGGCATAATCCTCTCTGTGGATCGACCGACCCCCCTCTGTGAACGGATTAATATTATGTGTGTTTATGTGCACCAAATGACGAGATAGGGTCGGGGCCACCTCCGGCACGGGAATCAATAAGCCGTCGTACGATGACCCCCGATCCAAAAGGTCAACGGGTCAAGGAGTAAGAGAGAAATCGGTGAGGTTAGGTCAGAGCAAAGCCCGCCACCCCCAAGAGGGGGGGAGGGGGTTGTGAACCGCGACCCGAATAGAGACGCGGCGGCATAAAAGCCTAAGGTAGCCTAGGGCGAGCGGGAAAAGAAACAAGGCTTAAACAAATTATAATCTATCGATTCGATAGATAATGCTAACAATGACTGTGTCCTTCTATTCGGAAATAAAATAGACTCGCTCTTCTCTCCTTTGCTCTAACTACCATCTTTTGTAGGTCTGTTTGTCTGTCTATTTTTATCAAATGGTACTTCAAGATTTCATTTGGCGGCGCTGCCGTTTTTACAACCTTTTCGTTTAAACTTGGCCCCAGACAAAGATGACCGCGGACAAAAGATGTTTTTAAAGAGTACTAATGTAATTTATATCTAAAGAGTACTTATGTAAGGTGTTTTTAAAGAGTAGTGATGCATTGTATTTTTAAAGAGTACTGATTTATAATATGTTTTCAAGAGTACCGATGTGAGCTGTTTTTAATCGTTATACGTCAATAAATCAATGTTTTGTTTCATTGTTTAAGATACTTTTTTCCACTAATGTAAAGCGATGACCAACGAGGGTAACATCCGCGGATGTTTTAAATGGAACTGTAAAGAAAATGATGAAGTAAGGATGTGTGGAAGGCTGAACAAAGCCGTCTTATGTTAGGCTCACCGCGAACCTTCCATGAAGGAATTCGCCGTTGATATATAGTCGGCATACGCCCTTTGATCCTCGCATGTCATCCGCTGAGGGATCAAACCTAAGGAATCCATTTCCCATATAGTATTTATATCATCCCTCGGGGAAATAATAGCATTTACGCCTCCCAACTCATACAATTCATCTACAGTTGTCATTAGTTTTTAAATTGATTGAAATAGCTTGGGCAGAAGGTAAGAAGACCCCCGAGGGCATGATACCCACTGTGGATTCGAAATAGTGGTTCCCCATTTCTCCTTTGTACCTCAAATGTCATGTTATAAAGGCGTAAGAGGAAGAGAAACATTCGAGAATCCAGGATTACAATTTATTAGGCCTTTGAACTTCGCCTTTGGGAGGTCGGTGGTTACCACTCGCAACCTCATGACATGTACAAGACTCTGCGCTACAGGGTGAGAAGAGGTCTAAAATAGGAGTGGCAGGAATCCTCTATTTCCTTAAAGAAGTATATGGAAGAAGATGTGAATAAAGAGCCTCTAATGGGTCTAGGCCAGGATTTAATACATGTATAGTGGTTTCCGTAAATATGGTGGGGCCGATCTCTCGCCCCCTCCCACCCCTCTGCCTTCAAGAATCTAATCCCGGATTAAGTCAAGAATCTGGATCGATTTAGGGGGGAGACGCCCCCATCTTGCTGCTCTTTGATCTCCATTTTCAGGCTTTCCCTCGAGTTGGAGGATGCTGGGGTGTAATTGCCACTAAGTAGTTGATGGCATCCATTATAAATTAGGAAAAGTGAGTAGATGAAAGGAGAGTGAAAGAGAAAGAGAGAGCTTGAGATAAAGATGATGGTAGGGACGAGGAAGGCTTTGGTCTCCCCAAGGGATTCACGGCAAAGTGGAATCAACACAGATTTGGAATAAGTTCACCTTACTCCTCAGCTCCCTTTCACCTTGGTGCCCTTTCTTTGGCTGGCTATGGCCCGAGCACATGGTCCGTCTAAGAAGGGTAACCCGCCTCACTGCCATTCCATTTATCTTCATCTTCACCCAACGCCGAAACAGAACGCGATGACAACATTTATTATGTAAAAAATGACCAATTTTCTTTCTCACACAGTCCCACCCTTGTCTATACATTAACCAAAATTTATATCCAACCTGTAAAAATAAACTCTCGTATTCCATCCATTCCCACTCTTTCCCACAGCATCCTATAGTTCTCCCTCCAGTTTTTTCATAAAAACACGATATCTCTTTCGTCTACACCTTCCACTTGCAGCCAGCCACATTCTTACTTTCCGAATGTTGCCTGTGGGCGATTAGCCACCCCCATTTGCCTGTTAATCAACCCCGCCCACCTTCGTTTGCCTGTTAATCAACCCCGCCCACCTCTTCTAAAGGAAACGTCTCGTCCTGAGAGGGTTACAATTCCCTTCATCCTTAAGCCGCCACAGATTAACACCGAACGGCCGAAATGGGTCTGAAGCCCGATTTTCCGCCCTCTCGATTACGAATTAATGGCCTGGAACAGAAAGGAATTCGTTCCTCGCTACGATAACCAGAGATTCACGGACGTTAGCAAGCCGGGAATATCAGGACCGCCTGAGATTTGCCCCAACCAATTATCCAGGATCGTGGAACCAGGAATCGAACCGAAAAACCCCTCTTCGAATTTTCACCTCAAATGACTCAGGAAGAGGTGGAATGAATGAGAGACTTCAGGAACACAGCTTGACCCATTACTTCGCAAGGGGTTGCGAGCGAAAAGAGCATAGTAATGTACCAGCGGCATTTATGTTCTTTTGAGGGGACGAAAGCAACAAATGACCGGTGGCGTTCCATAGGCACGTGTCTTAGAACCATTCATGACGTCACAAAATGTAACATTGGTCGCGATGAGAGTAACCAATGGGTGTCACCGGGTGCTTCAACAGGGTTCGTGTCCTTCCTAAGTAAGTATTGGATTCACTCTCATAACTAATATACAGAAAACGTTCATCATTTTCCTCATTGGATTATAGGAAAACACAACACATTATCAAGGAATTCCATTGCTTAACAATGGCGACAGGACATTGCTACCAGAGGACAATTTCCATCGATTACAATTTATCTCTAAACGTTAGTGACAAAGATGATCTCCGTTCAGTAAGACAAGTGGAATTCAATCAAAAGCTTTAAAAATTAAAAGTTGAAGAAAATCCAATCTCAACTGTTGAACAATTGGCTGAAGCCTCCATTAAACCCATTCCACTGTACATCGCCATTTAAAGGAGATAGGCAAAGTTTCTCGATTGGGTACAATACATTTTTCGTCACCTCTCAGATATATATACACTTGCGACGAAGAATCTAACTTTGTTCATCCATCCTCTCTCCAATAAATAGTAAACCATTTTGAGTAGGATTGGTACAGTAGACGGAATAAAGGTTATATACAATAATATTGAACGTTCCACACATTGGATTAGTCATGAGGATACACCAATACCCCAACTAAAACAAAGACATCATCCACGTAAGAATCCCCTATTTTGCGTAGAATATGAATGGCATAATCAATTTTGAACCTCTTAACCTAAATCAGCCTCTCAGCATATAGGTTTACTGTACTCAGTTAGAACAATTAGATGCAGTATTAAAGAAAAAAAGGCCAGCATTAATCGATAAGATAACATGTCATAAGAGGTCCCACACAAAAGATTGCAAATTTCGTATGGGAACTGAGTTCTTTTTTATACTCACCCAAATTTTGCCTTCAGAGGAATTTTTAGGAATTCATTAAAGAGGTTGAAACAGCTTTAAAGAAATATTTTGACTCCAAATCACACGATTTTTACATAGTACTCAAAAAAGGTGAGTAGTAAGATGAATACTAGTAGTAGAAACTGGTATAAATTGTATTACTTATTGAATTGATAAATAAATACGTACAATCGTAAGGAAAACTGCAATATACTCAGTATTGGTATTAGGTTAGTATAGCAATGAATAGCGACCTTCAAACGACCTAGGTTCGCCCGATGCACTGTGAGGAAGCGATCCAATCGCGATACTAACCGCAAATAAACACATTTAAATATAAATAACTTCAAAGGGTTATTGGATTTCTATCCATAAATTAATTATAAACATGCCGCATTACAAATGGGATGACATAATATTTTACATTAATTATAATTTATTCTGCAGGGAAGTTTCAATTTCCCTAAACCTCACATTTTCATATGGGTTAAAATCTTTATCGTATCAACCTTCCCCGAACTCATATCTCGGTGCAAGAAAATAATTTATGTTCACATTGTTTCGCTCATCTGGGTTTTGTCAGCAGTCAATTTTACTCTGTATTAAAGTATACTTTTTATTTCGATATTTTTCATCCTTTTTCTAATATTGTTGGTGCCTATAGTAGTTATTTTAGCTAAATTAGGGACGGGAGCATGAGATAAAGGCAATCTAAAAGTAAAAAATCCCATTCAGATTACAACTGCGTGACTTGATTTCGTCTACCCATAATTCGATAAGAAAATTGGTGAAATGTACGTGACATAATAACACGGATCGTGAATTATTAATGCTGATGATCACTGTGTATGTGAGTAGTTGATGCCCTTCAGGGAACCCAGTGGGTTAAGGCAATACAATCCTTAAAACCTTGCCCTAAAATGGGGGTATAAGGGTTTTAGCTTAGATGAGACCACAGGGATCGTGGATGATTTTGAAGTGTATGCTGGATCGAGTATACAACCTCATCATCTTCCTGATATTGTAAAAAGTAGTAATGTGGTTCTGAGACTCGCTGAATTGATTCCCCCATTAAAGGTTGCCGGCATTGTTTTGACAACTGGTTCAGCAGTGTAACACTCATGGCCGAACTTTCAAAAAGAGATTTCGAAGAAGACACAGGAAGCAAGACTTAGATGGTATGGACACCTTTAATGAGGAGGGATGGAGAGAGTGACGAGAGAAGAGCTTTGGAGATGGAAGTACAGGGAAGGAGAAGGAGAGGAAGACCCAAGATTAGATGGAGAGACTGCATACATGAGGGAGAAGGGACTGGAGACCAACATGGCAAGAGACAGAAGGATCTGGAAGCGGCTCACCAAAAACAGCGACTCCGTATAGAGACGGGCTAATAAGCTGACGACGAAGAAGAAGACACTGCTTCAACAGAATTCGCTCTCAACAGAGTGAAAAACATTGTATAGAACTCTGATTAGGTCAAGGAAATATTACTTGCGGTTTTTATTTTCACCTAAAGGATTTGTGTTCTTACGTGGCTTGGTTTTGTTAACAAACTGGAAACAGAGGACAGTGGTCAGAGGAAAAGAGTATTTTGAGTGTTTACAATTCCAAAACTGAGTTAACTGATTCTTTGTCCACAACAAATAAAGAGCTCAAGCGATTAAGGGATGCTAGCTCCCCTCAAGCAGCTAAAGTATGTCACCTAATCAACCTACTGTAACACCCCAGCATCACAAATTCAATCATTGGCCAGTAAATGAGGGCAAAGGAAATAGGTGTAAGATGATAAATGGAGATGATAGATTTCAAATCATAACGAAAGTTAAATGCAATAAATGTAATGTTCATTAGTGTTTGGTGCCCAAGAGGAGCTATTAACTACCATAGCAAAAAGTAACCATACCCTCACATAATTATTTTTAAAATGTACATTTAAAAATACCCTCACAATTAAGCAATTTTCTTCTTCTTGCACAATGTATATTCAAATATATATATTCATAATTATACAATTGTTACAAACTATGAGTTTTAATGTACAAAGATAATAACATTATATTTAAAACATTTATGCAATGGAAGTGAATAATAATAAAATATTATTTTACTGTACCATGAGGGATAAATTAAATATGCAAAATATTTTTATTAAGACATAAAATAGGAGTTCACTTTAGTGAAAATTGGTACTGAGAACTAAATCGGTTTAAATGCAATGAGTTTATTCACTTCAATTTAGGAACTGAGAAAACACTGGAATTATATGCCAATAAATAATTAGGATTTCACCGTATGTTAAAGTTTGGGAAAGTGTTGAGAAAATTAAGTTTAGTCAAGATAATGGAAAAGTGCAGGTAATGGAGGAGTAGGCTTCGAGACGAGTCACGCGACGATGAATAAACGAGTGAAGCGGTTAGATGCTAGCTTTGATCATGGAATACAGACGATCATTAGCATGTGTACCAGCTAGAGAGTAGGAGGTCTGAGATTTGCAGGCGTCTCATCACGTCGACCTTTGGATACAATGGTTCTGGCTTCCCTCTTTTGACTGATCTGAAGTGCGTCTCAACATACGGGCTTTATTTTTCTCTAGATTTGTGGAGTCTGGTAAGCTCCCGATTTGGAGAAGAGTTGCGATCCCAAACAAGTTCGCATTTGACGAAAAGAGAAAGAAGACGTAAAGGCTCTTGCCTGAAGAAGCGAGGAGAAGGTTCGTCTGTCTATCTCTCTCTCTCTCTCCTCAAGTGGGAACTGGAAACGGGGGGAAGTTACCTATGCTCGTACGAGAAGGCCCGTGTACGTGGCTGTTAAGCCGCGGTGCGCTACCTTCCTTCGTTTATAAACCCTTTTTTTCGTGTAACTTGGGTTTCTGCCAATTATAAGTTATTTATTTTAGTTTATTTGTAAATTACGTTTCTTTATTTTTTCAGAAAATTAATTTACTAGGTAAACTATATTATAAAAGATAGTATAAAGCCGCACATACGCAAGTGACTCTCCAATGAGCGTTCGGCCGCACTAGTGTGCCGCAAAGGATATTGCTAAGTTCGCCCTCGGATAACTATGGTTCATGTTGTCATCCTTCATTGTCTTTTTACATCATATTACGTTAAATGACATAAGAAAAATCAAGAACACTATAAATAATATAAGTCACCATTCCTGGCACTGTTGCGCATAAGTTGGAATATTGTTGATCTTACTAGTGCATTAAAACTAATAGGAAGAAATAAAACTAATGAAGAATGACAACTTGATCCACGGTTACCAAATGAGACACTAAACATGAGTTGACATTTTGTTGTAAGACCTCACTGAAGCAACATTTGGTGAGTAATATTGTATAAATTGCTACAATTATTTGTGATAATACTAATAACTTAATTAAATTAATATTAATAACATATTTCGTGCGCGAACAATATGTATATCGATTCATTTCACAGTTTATAAATAAAGTTGTGAGATTTTTGTCAACATGGTTCCGCTTTTTTCCTTCATTATTTTTAGAAATTAATTTTCATGTAGACGCAAGACTGACCTCTTGACTCATAATGTTATCCTTTCAAATTAGGAACTCCGTCATCCATTAAGCTGTTCATCGTCATTGTAAAGGGGTTCATTTGTATAACATCTTACGTCTGGCAACAAAATGAGATCGAAGTGTAAGAATTTTACCGGCGCTACCAATATTTAGGGAGGTTAGGGATTTGTGGCCGCGTGCGACTCTATATCTCATTATATCGATCGGTCGGTCGGTCCTCATTTTGCTTTTTGTGTTTTGGTAATAACATTGTAACTATTAGGAAGATTCTAACGAAATTTGAAACCCTTATGTTGTTTTACATTCTCCTTCGAATGATATAATTGGCAAGGTCCTCCCAAGAGCAGCCCGGAAATTATTTTCTTTTGGTAATAACATCAAAACTATTCGGCCGATTCTAACAAAATTTATAAATAAAATTTATTAATAAAATTTAGTCAAAATATAACATTATTTGAATGCCCTCATGACAGAATCAGTTTGCCTTGTCTTTCCCAAGTTCATTGATTCGGCCTCGAAAACTCTTTAAGTAGAGATTTTGTTGAATTATTTTCCTTTAAGACCATCTAAAATTTCTGAGTGGGGGAAGGGGTCGAATGCGTTCAAAAAAGGGTTATTCAATATGTCTCCTCCATGGACCCCATTATTGAACTTATCCATACCATTAGAGCGAGAACCACTTTGCCACGATCGGTTCCTTATTCCAAAGGGATGGAGGTTGCGGTTAAGATTGCCCATTCCAAGAATGACTCTCAGGACACGATACAAATAATAATGAGACAATTATGAAAGAGATATTTTACAGATAAGGAAAACTTTTAATTTAATCTTACATTTAGCGATTTAGGATTGGCTGTAGATTATACCTTGTGGAATTATGTAGAAATACTGCCTTACCAAAAGTTTGAGTTAGCCAAACTTTCGGCTCGATTCTTTCCTGGTTGAGAACCTCTGTTCTACTGGGTGTCCCAGAAATCTGCATTTATTTTGAAAATTTATTAAGAAAACTTCCTTCCATGTCTGTCATTTTTTTTGTAAACAAATAATTGTCTTGCGCACAAGACGAAACTTCTTTACAAGTCTTTTTGCCTAAATTCTTCTTACATGTCCATACAGAAAACACTTTCAATCCCTTCTTCACACCGTCGAAACCTATTACCCAGTCCTTCCTTTCTCTATCTTCCTGCCACACACTCAATCATCCATATCTCAAATTGCCCATTTGGACTAAAGCCCTCGCTTTGATCTTTCGTTCTTCCACGCCATCACCGCGCTCCCATAGAAAAGAGGGAAGGGAATTTTGGATGTCATCCTAATAAATGTGATTTCCCTCTACTTATGGGGTCTTGTGGGACACCTTGTAGTTCAAAATTTATTGAGCAATAATTTCAATTTCACCTTCAGCAATACCTGCAATATTTGTTCCAGGCCAATTTACACCCATTTACCTTCATACACAAATTGGGGACCAATTTCCACTTTGATGAAATTAGCATTTAAACGCAAATGAGCTGAGGGGGATGGGCTTTATTCAAATAGTACGGGCTGACAGAAAACGGAAAAGCAAAATAATAACGAAATAGGCAATTAAATCTTCGATTACACAAATTATATATATATATATATATATATATATATATATATATATGTGTGTCATTTATATAATTCATCGGGAGACGGAGAAGAAAAGCAGAGAGAACAAGAAATAAAAGAAAGAGGGAAAGAAGAAGAAATAGAAGAAAGGGGAGGAGAAGATGAAAGAGAGAGAAAAGAAGAGAGAAAAGAAATGGAAGGAACGAATAAAAGAAAGGGAGAAAGAAGAATACGAAGATGAAGAAGAGGAGGAAGAAGCAGAAAATGAAGAAGATGATTAATTTATAGTAAAAAGGGCATGACTTTGGTCATTGTATTTGCCTAAGGGAAAAGGAAAAACTCTTTTCGACTTCTCATCTGAACCACCGGATGGAATCGAACCGGGAACCGTGGCTCGTCTCCGAAAGGTCCAAACAACGCCTTGTTTGCCCCCAAGCCACCCCAACAACCCCCACCCGAGCACCCACCGAAGGGAGCGTATGGTCCATAAGAAAGGATTAGTAACAATTTGCCATTTCTTTAACTTTCATTATCATTTTTTTTAACAGAATTTCAATTTTTAGGGAAAATAATTACTATTTGAAGCTTATATAAAATAATAATAATAATAATAATAATAATAATAATAATGATGTTCTTTTCTAGGATAGTGTAAGTCATCTTTTGCTCGCGGTTTCATTTGCCTAATATTAAGCGGGTCAATTTGACGGTCTGGTCTCGAGATAATGTCTCCTGAAGCCCCCCTGAGGCCCTAAAGGGGTGCATCTCCTTCCTCATTTAGCTCCCGCAACTCAAGATAATGTCTTATGCAGCCCCGAGACACTGAAGGGGTGCCCCTCCTTCCTCCTTTAGCTCTTGCCGCCCGACCCATCTCTAAGGGCGCGAAAAATGGCTCCAAAATATTCGCGGGAAATTTGAATCCAAAGGCGGCAAAAAATTCGAATTTTCAGCCACCAGATGCCGCAAGCGTCGTCTTAATATGGCGGCCAACGGCCCCAATTTGGCTGGATTTATCAGCCAAATATTTTAGCCCTTTTATTTTCGCTCCACCCTCTTCCATTGTAGGTAAAATAGGGGCTGAAGGTGAGGATAGATAAGGGGAGGTAAGCTTATTTGCCTAACATGTCGGATTGGGGAAGAGAGATGGGTTTTATGTGACCGTCCGTGCATGTATGCGTTGAGCGCAAAGCGTGAACTTTAGTATTAGTAGTATTTTATATTTATTATTATTAGTAGTAATAGCATTAGTAATGTATCAACACCAATAAATAGTCGCGATTGGAGATAATTAATGGCGCAACTAAGAAGGTAAGAAAGAAAGAGATGAATTCAGACGAGAAGACATGTAATAAATAAAGCATAAGCAAGGAAGATGAATGAGTATCAAGATTGGAACACAGGAAGATGAGTGAGAAGGAAGTGAAGTTGTTGAGATGTATAGAATAATTGCGAGAGTAAAAATACCAGGAAAGGCAATTGGATGAAAAGTATAGAGTGAAAGTGCGTGGACGAGTTATATAACCTTAGTATGGGAGATGAAGCGGCGAATGTGAAGATGAGTAGATTCGATGGTAGACTAAATTATTCTACCAAGTTCTGGTTGTGATAAGTATGCATGACGTTTGTTGTGTTACGTCAGCTGTGAGAAATGCAGCTGGAGTAGATGAAGTGGAATGGGTCTGGTTGCAATGCATTTTAAAGTGATGGAGTATCTGATGGTGTGGTTGCACGGTTATATAGGCAAGAAAAATGTGTGGCAGGTTAAGGGAGAAGTACTCTTTGCTATGAGTCCCTTTCTGCAACAACAAGACATTTTCTTGTTTTGATTTGCTTTGTTTGTTTATCTTTTGGTATATTTTCTTTGTTTTGTTTTTTGCTATTAGCTTTCTGGTTTTGCTTCGTTTTTTGTCTTGGTTTGGTTTCCTTTGCCTTTGATATATTTGTCTTTCTTTGTTTTGTTTTCACCTTTATGTCTTGTTTTTCCCTTTTTTTTTTTTTTTTCTTTCTTTTGTATTCTCTTTTTTGTTTCGTTTCCTTTACATTTCTTTTGTTTTGTTTTTTCTTTTTTGTTTCTTGGTTTATCTTTTCTTTTTATTTTGATGGTTTGTTTTTTGTATTTTCGGATTTTCTTTTTGCCTTTGTTTGCTTTTTTTATTGGTTTTCTTTGGTTTTTTTTTTTCCTTATTTTTATTTTTTGGGCTTGTTTTGCTTTTATTTTGCTTCTCTTTTATTTTTATTTCTTTTGTTTGTTTCAGTTTGCTTTTGTTTTGTTTTTATTGTTTTGTTTTGTGTTTTTTGTTTTGCTGTTTTTAATGTCGGCTAAAATGGATGACGGTGACTTCTGACCTTACTAGAGGGTGCCAGATGAGTGGCATAAAGAAAATGTATGTGTAGTAGATGAATCTGGATAAATTGAATGCTTAGGTAGAAATGAAGCATTATAGCTGCTGGAGAGAGTGTATTGCGTGGGAAGTAAAGTGTGAGAGTGTGTGAAAGTATTATAGCAAGTAGAGATGAGTACAATGGTCGGAGCAGGTGAGTTGATATCTGTGGGGTGCCAAGTGTATGTGTTGGTGGGAGGATGTACAGCAAGGTTAGGTAGTGTCTCATGTCTGTCTATCTATAATATAGACACTAAACAGCTAGATAGATTTTATATGGATGGAGTAGTAAGAGATGTACTAATGTGAAAGAGGAAATGTGAGAGTAATGAGGAATTGGTTCAATGCGTTTAACGGAGTATGTCTAGTGGGGGGGGGGGCTAAAAGTGCTAAAACCTAAAATGATAATGGTTGGGATGTGAGGGTGGAGTTCGTGAGGTTAACGAGTGCAAAGTTGTATCTAGAATATGTAGTGAATGAGGGTGGTGAGTGTGTAAGGAAACTGCATGGGGGATTGTAAGTGAAGTGGAGTGTGAAAATGATATAGAAGAAGAAAAGGTCTAAGAGTCAGGAGAGAGGCAGTGTAGGTAAAAGAGTGAGCCAAGGTGGTTTGAGCGTGGAAGAAGATATAGAGTCATGGATTCTCCTGTATTCAGTGGGGTCGGTAGGGAACGCAGCTGCAGGCATTGGGGCTGTAGGGCACGTAATCCCCCCACCGGAAAGTGAAGATGTGTAGAAGATATATAATGATGGATCTTCCATCATAGTGAGCCTGAGAGAAGAAACAGCTGGTGTTGGGTCAAGAAGGGTATACGAGCTCCCCCCCCCCCTGGTGCCACATGAAATCCCCTTGCGCTGCGTAGCATATAGATGAGGGCAAGAAGCTGGGGGAGGGGGTATTAGAAAGAGAAAAGGGGAAGGCTGGTATGTTAAACCCCCCCAAGCTGGAACCAAGAGGGAAGGGTGACTCAAACAGACCCACCCTCACCCCTACCTCCCATACCCAACCAGAGACGAATGGACGAAAGCTGGTCGGCGATTACCCAAGGTAGAATAAAGCCAGGGTTGTCTCAATCTAGTTTGAGCCTGTCAGGATCCACTGATATCAGGGGCTTTGAAACAAGGTTACAATTGTTCCTAACTTAAAATAGAACGCAGAACATAACACATTTTCCACTAACTGAGAGAAGAGGAACCAGAATCTCTCTTGCGTTTGCCACACCGTTCAAATCCTTTAGATACGTTTGAAATAATATTTTGACATTGATGAAATCGTAAACCTTCGCTTCAAATGTGTGAAACTACTTTTGATGTTATGTCAGAGGAAACTCCTTAATTCTTTCAACTATATTTAATTATTTTAAGTTTAATATATTTAAATTTAATATATTTCAGGGTATTTTCATATTCTCGTCATCAATCGATGTTTGGTATCGAATAAATCTGCTACCTGAACCTTCTTACGAACTACTTAACACCTTAACAAATTTGGACATTCGATAGCTGGCTTGTTTAGAATGCGGATGCTTCCTTATCAAGGAAACATTCTTTTTCACGTCTGCTTTAGTCATCTCAACACGTGATGGACAAACACACTTCCTCCTCAAGCAAGTTATCGTCCATGATATTACATAGTTCACTCTTATGACACTCTTTACTTAAGTATGGAGGTTTCCGTGTGGTAGTTTAGGTGTCGTTTGAGACCTACAACACTGACCAATCATGATATAAAACGTAAGGAACAACACTCCTTGACCTTGGTTTGTTGGTTTTGGGGCTCTTGCGTACCATTCCTTGTCCCTACGAGTTGCTTTCAGAAGAAAGTGAGAGGGCCACCACCCTTGCACGCGAAATATCCTTATGCGCAGACAAATAGAGAGAGCTTTATTCTGCGCATGATTCGAAAGTCAGGTTTCAAATCGTCGAACGCAATGAATCCAAAACACTAAAATGGGTCCTCATTAGAGAAATTAACGAAAACATTGCACCAGTCGTTCGCTGTAGATTTTTTCTCTTGTAGCAATCCTCAGCACAAAGAAATCCTTTGGCACAAAACAAAAATAATTAGGCAGGTTCTTCAGAAATGGTCATTGTTAACGAAATTAAGAAAAAAAAATTGCAGGAAGAAAAAAGAAATTAATCGATGGAAAATTCCAAGAAACCGACGTTTGTCTTCATTACGGCCCAAAACAACACTTGAAGAAATGTTCTTTGGCTCTGATGAAAAAAGATGCGAGTTTTAAAGTAATTTAGTTTCATTTTTCTTTCGAGGTTAAATTATTAATATCGAAATGGTTAAAAGTAAAGATTTTTCTAACTGACAAAATACCGGTTTCACATCCACAACCTTCTTGACATAAATTTCTCTGAGAATGTGAGGATGGCGTGCACTCAGACTTTTATACCGTGCCAACAATATTGAATTCGAAAGAAGCGGGCCATTAAATTTCTAAGCGGCCTCAAATCGTCCAAAGAATATTTGGACCAGAAATTTAATTTTAATTACTGATAAAAATAAATGATAAAGATTTGACAATAATAAACACATGCATTGGCTTAAATGAGAGTTGGGGAGAACATTCTATCTGTGTCCACAGCTAATTAACTTAATTAGAGCTAATGATGGGCTAATTACTTAACGTGATAATTAATTCCCTTTTTTATGGAATTTATGTTGAGAATGGGGCTTGGTAGTACCCGAACCCCTAACAACAACAAATAAATGGAGGAATGGCCATTTTTTAAGGCTAAATAAACATACAAAATTCGACCGATCGACACACACAAAAATGGTCGACTCCTCAGAATTATTTCACGTTTCTTCCTTTGCAAAAACGATGTCAATTGATTTCTGCGTCGATGGATTAAAAGGGAGATTGATTGACTCCCTTAACACCCATTCCTCCTCTCCCCATGAAGGTGGGCTTAAAAAGAGGGAGAGCCACTGAAAGGAAGTTGGAGGAAAGGAAGTTGTCTCAACAGACGAAAATCAACCCTCAGAAATAAGGATTTATTTTTTGGTTCTTTAGAGATAAAGAAACCGACCCTCGTTGCTATGACAACTTATCCTACAAAGGCCTCCAAACCTTCCAATATGGTGAGCCCTGTCGGTAAAAAGAGAGCTTGATAAGAAAACACCTTTTTGAATCCGTCTCATTATTCCTTCCCTCCTTCGAATACTTTCCATTTCATCACTCTTAACTAAGGTGAGATGGATGTTCAAAAGCAGACGCATTTTTGCTAGTCACCCTGTATGAAGGAATATCAAGGGTCCTATTTATAAGACAGCAACTGGATGAACGTAAATGTCTGTTTGGCTGTCCTTTTTATAGGATAGAAGCGGTATTGGGTTGAAATAGTGTGAAGATCCACCATCACTTAAGCGGAAATCGCATCCATTCAGGCCTTGTTTCCTCACAGCTCTCAAGCGTCGAGGCTAAATAAAACACAACCAAAGGATAATAGGTGGGGGTATTTTCCTTAACACCCGATTGTATTTTATCTCATCGTCCTCTCTAATTTAGTCAGGTGCTTGCACTACAGCAGTGATTTAATTATTACGCCATTTTGTCCATTTCAACTTTAAACCTTTGCTCTATTCCACTTTGTCATTAAATTTAAATTGGCTTTTCATTCTGATGAGTGTATAAAAGGACTTCCGAGATTCCTAGTCTTCAATTGCGGGCTTAAGATGTACACTCGGTCGCTCTCTTTGAAACTCCAAACTTTCTCAGATCTCTACTTCACTTCATACATTCATCTCATTTAGACAGTGATCATTTGTACACTGTTCGAGTATTAAGAGAAACGAGTATTATAATCCTCCTCACAATTGATTTTTCTTACTCTGGATTGCACTTTCCCTTCCGAACATTACAATTGATATTGAAACACTCCTACACACCACCAACAGAATAAATCTATCCCTCCATGAATCCTCCAGTAGAGTTACGATATCCTTTAGTTTAGATAAATTCCTACCACAATCCAGTTTATTAGTTTTCTTTCACACATGCAAATTCTGCACCATTTATTGCAAAATTACACCATTCAACACCATTACTAACGTCCTTTTAAATACTTTACCACAAACTTTAAATTGTTTCCTCTCTCACAGAGCAACAAAAGAATCAAACATCGATCTTGTACCATCTCACATTCAGGAACCAACATTCCATCTTCACCATACAACTAGACTTTTAGAATTCAAATTTTACGGTATTTAACATCACACATCTGCAGAGATTCTGTCAAGTCTACAAAATTACCTAATTAAATAAAAAATACAATTAATTTGCCAAAAAAGGTGTAATGAAAATAACGACGAAGTGAACTTTAGAAAAATACCAAAAAAATCAATATATTTCAAACCTACTTTTTTAGAGTATTAAATTATAATCCACGTTAAATATATTAACCCACGTTAAATATATTAACCCACGTTTAAAATTATTATTTTCCTTTCTCATTGTTCAAAGTTCTCTATTTCTCTTCCAGCACTAAGTTCTAGACTGGATTTGAGGGTCGTTTTAGACATGCCCACAGCATTTCTGTCGTACTTTATCTAAACATATGTGGAACAAATGGAGAATTCGCCTTCATAGACACTACATATTGCCCTTCCGTGTTTAGAATTATAAGTACTAGTGAACCAACACGCAAAGGAGTTTCTTAATGTCTCCTCCTTGAACTCAAAGGTGAGGTGTAGTGCAGAAGATTCCGTGGCATAAATGTTGAAAGTCAAATGTTAAGATTAAAATGTGAGATTTATTTTGGACAACTTGACCCCCTCACTCCAGTCATACAAAATCCATTTTGATCGGGAAGAAAATTGAACATTCAATCCAAGTCAGTTTTTATGGACATTATGACACGATTTAAGGTGTCAAATCATCTTCACAAGATGCGGTGTCTTTCTGCATACCTCACTATTATATAAAAGAAGAGACCGCCTTGAGGATTACCTGGTCTGAGCAGGCCCTTCGGCGCCTAGGAACCAACATGAGCTCTCCTAATCGAACCCGGGCCACTGTCATCTGCGCGCTCGTGTGGCCGGTCGCAGCCGCCGTGTCCAGGTCGGAGGGCACCTTTGCCATAAGGTTATTGTAGCAATTGTTGTGTGGCATCAACTTGTGAGTGTGTCCAAAGGACTTTTATAACAGGATCTACCCCCAGTAATATTAGGTGTAGAGAATTCTTGCACAATAAACAACAATCAGATGATATATCTTTACTACAAAATGCTAATCGAGTGAACTAATCAGAGAGTCTCAATAGTAACTTTTAAAATACTTTTAACATCAATAAATCCGTGAAACTATTCAAAATATTGGTTATTAATTAGATATAAACGACTAAATAAACTCTTTCTCCCCAGGAAGATTCTTCAGAAGCGTCATTGTTTCGACAAAGTACTAGATGGCTCGCTCTACGTTCGTCAGGAGACCCTCATCCCTGTCTGCGTGACGCTAAGATACCAGTTCTGGCCCTCAGTAAGTCCGCCGGTGACTTCTCTGAGGAGCGCATTTCATGAGATTCTTAAAATGGCATTGATTTAGAGAGGGATTCCTCAAGGTTAGTTTTTTGTTTCCTCGGTCTTTCAAACATCGGAGAAGGGTGAAATGACTCATTCGTTTCACTGTTTTCAAGGTTAGAACCTGGTTTCCTTAGTGGTTGTAAAAATGATTCAAGGGCACAAGAAAATCATAGGTATCTATAGCTATTGGAGTGCTTTGAGTGTTTGGTTGGTATAGTTCTTTGATTTGGTCTCGATTTTTAACTTTCTTGTGTTTGGCAACTTGGTTACTCATCCTTAGCTGAACAATGGTCGGGGACTTGATTCCTACGAAACGCCTCTTTCTCTATCCAAAACAAGTACTTATGTTATTATGCAAATCATGGGTGTCACCTAGTCATCATTTGCTTTAAATGAATTTATTCCTTCAAGAATAAAGATAAATGATCTTATCAACTCTTTACTAGGTCTTCTGCTACACAAATTCCTCCTAAAATTCCAGTTTTTCTACCGAAACAATAAAATACCAAAGCAATTTGGTTTTAAATCTTCAAATGTTTATTTCCAACTTTTTCATATAATTTTGGAAATAAAAACTCCAAGTAACTTTGGGGGATTAATTTCCATCGAAGCGAAAAAATTAACTGGTTGATATATATATATATATATATATATATATATATATATATATATATGTATATATATATATATATATGTACGAAGAGGGTTAATACAACTTCTCTAGCATCTGTTATTATACATTATTTCGACATTAGTGGTAAAATAATTGTTTAAACCATTATATAATATTGGATCCAGAGACCCCAACGCCCCGTTACCAAATGGGTTCTGGGCTGACAAAAAAAGGCGCGAAGGCAGACATGAAGAGAAACGCTTTTTCCATTTGGAACAGGACAGACCAGAGATAGGGGGAGGGGGTGGAGGGGGCATGGTCGAATCCATTTCAATTCAATCATCATCAGGAGTTTTGACCAAGATGGTTTTAAATCACATTTAACTTCACAGGAAAAAGAATGGATTCGTGTCAAATCAACATGATTTCCAACATAATTAGCCACCATTTTTGTACAAAGGTTTGAAATGTATAATTGTGTATCTTATTTTCTGTTACTTTTACTGTTTTTGTATTCTTTTGGCTCTTCATCCTGCTTTCTTTTTCTACTTTTTCATTTTCTTATTAATTTCTTTTCCTCTTCTTTCTTTCTTCTGTTTTTCACTCTTAATTATTATTCGCAATTTGCAAACTTCTCTTCCATTAGTTTCTTACAAACTTTTTCCCCAACGTTTGAAATGTATAATTGTGTATCTTATTTTCTGTTACTTTTACTGTTTTTGTATTCTTTTGGCTCTTCCATTGCTTTCTTTTCTACTTTTTCATTTTCTTTATTAATTTCTTTTCCTCTTCTTTCTTTCTTCTGCTTTTCACTCTTAATTATTATTCTCAATTTGAAAACTTCTCTTCCATTAGTTTCTTACAAACCTTTTCCCCAACGTTGTTTGCTATTATATTGCAACGCTTCATGCATTGCATAACACTTTCAAATAATACACGTCAAATGAATGAAAGTATTAACGTTGCCCCACAATTCATCCCAACTTCTTCTTCCCGCGGGAACTGGATTCTAGAGAGATAATATCTACCTAATCCTCTCTGGGTGTATTCTCTATCTAATATTCCCAAATATTATTCCATCAATAGACTTTATTAAGTACATTTGCAATTGGGGCAAATCTTCGTAAAATCAGTGATTGATCACCGAGTATTGAAAATAAATCCACGGTCGCTACGTTACAAAGTACAAAAAATCAAAAAACATAATATATAAAATTACATTTTGAAGTATTAAATTATGTTCCATGATAAAATATATTAAATCCCTGTTTATAAGGGAAAATCCTTATTTTATTCTCATTGTTTATTCATAGTTCTTTATTGTTCCTCCAGCATGAAGCCTCAGACTGGATTTGAGGGGCATTTTAAACTTCCACACTACAGTTCTAAACATAAGTGCGGCGAATGCTGGATTCTTCTCATAGAGGCTACATATCTCCCTTGCTGTTCAGAAGTATAACTACTAGTGAACCATGACGCACTAATCTGATCTGGTACTGGTTTTGTGTGAATTCCAACTGCGTTCGTTTTTAATCCTTCTCTGTCGTTTGCTTGCACTTGCAAAGCACAGGTGTGTTTGCTGATACAGACACATCACTCTTCCATTACCTACCTATTGAATAGCCACGAAGGGACACTAAAGACTTTGTTGTGTAATTCTTCTTCACTTCTTACTTCTCTTTTTCATATTTTTAGCTTAAATAAATCTACTCATGCGCACACATAAGCACACGCATTCGAGTTCTCGAAATGACGCCGGCGTGCAGCCTTTAGTCCTCTACCAGCTGGCACTGTGACGGGGCGGGATAGAAAGTGCCAAGGCGGAGCCACATGGCACCGAAAGAAAGAATCGACGGCTTTAATGGCACTTTATTGAACGAAGAGATTTCGAACTAGACGCAAAAGGGGGTTGGAGAAACGAAGAATCCTTGGGGAATCGTGACATGAATTCAAGAGGGCGAATCAACCCCAGAAGAAGGGATTGTATAATTAGATTTTCCGAAGCGAAATGAAGGGTATGAATGTCCCATGGTCTCTTTGTTAAATCCAAGACCAGGTTGTTTTTCGAGAAGGTAAGTAGCGTGTGTCCTGGTCCTTTTTATCCGCTTCAAAACCTAATTATATTGAAAGACACCCTGTTTATTCAAACAAAAATACTATTTTCCAATATTTAATAATTATTATCTAGAAGGTGAGATTCTTTTAATTACGGTTATCTGGAATAAAATTGAATAGACCATCTCAGACATGTCTTGGCACTTAAGGCTTCTTTTCTCTAGAGAAAGCAGGTATTTCTTGCGCCTCCTGAAGGTGATGAATCCATTTTGAGATGGTAGATCGTGCAGTGTTTCGAATGTGTCATGATTGCACTAAATTTTGACAATAAATTATATTTGATATTCACGTCAGAGTTTACTAAATAATTTGGAAAGAAAAGATGAAATATTCAAAGAAAAATATTAAGTTTTCTAAATAGTCTCAAAGTTACCATAGCAACAAAAGTCCTGCACTTTCTTTTATTCTATTACTTCCATGAGATGAGTCATGATTAAGGAAGTTTTACACTGAATATTCAAAATCATTCGTATTGTTTGGGGTGGCTGAAAGATGATATGAGTTTTTCAGATATTTGGGTGACACCGACCGTGATAAGAAACCCTACGCCATTTTTGTGCTGTTTTCATTTGCTAAGTGGTGCATTTTCTCTGCTAAACAACCATCACCCATGAATGTCTAATAGAGGTTCTTGTTATCAACAAGGTTTATCGATGTAAGAGTCCTGAAAATTGTACTGTAGTGAAATGTCTTTCAAGAGGACGGGGTTTTGATGAATTTTCAGAAGATTTTAAAGATGGCATCATAGAATAAAAGTTGCTTGCATCTTCATTTGAAGAGACAACTTTATAATTTTGAAAACTCGGATAAAAAAGCTTTTGTCTTCTTTGATAAAACTCCCGAATGAAACAAAAGCCTCAGCTTTATACAACTTCTTCCTGAGAGAACAAATCAGTCAGTAGAGATAAATGTGATTGAGATTCTTTAATTTTTGTAGTAATTTCTTGATGGCTTTTACCCGAAGACAACATATGAATAAAATAAACTCAACTACCATTCGGAAAAGCGAGAATGGTATTCAGTTAAGTTCAAATCTTGGGGACAGACTTTAAACTTGACAAAAAGAGACAAATGAAATGAATTTGCTAAGTTCGCTTGATTTTTGTGAGGACAAAAGAGGAAAATTCTCTTTAGAGTCACAAAACCGAAAGTCTTCACAGAACTTTCTTCTCCATCCTCCTCACAACAGTTGTGGCATTTCAGGGCAAGTTTGATAGATTAGTTCCTGTCTATCGCGTATTACGTTAGGACAAAATGATGAATGTGGAATGATTTTCTCACTGCTTCTTCACCTAAACGCTGTCATTATTTTCTTAAAAATTCCAACTGTACTCTCTGAGACCATATATGTGTGAATATTACACAACCTCACATTTATCAGCATTTTTGTATGTATGTGATGAAGTAGTACGTACGTTGCTGGCACTCAAGTGGAAGGATAACATTCGCCAAAACCTTCTGCTTTACATCTAAACAAACTCCACCCATCAATGGATCTCTTGCTTTTATGCCTCATGGAAATACTGCATTAGGAGGAATGTGTCCTACTAGTGCATCTGTCCTCCAAGGAAAATTTAGTGTTGCCAAATATCTAGGCAAGATTTTTCTATTGAGATGGGAAAGTGTCCTTCTGACCTAAATTGTCCTCAATTGAAAAATGTCTTACAGGCATAAGGAAATTATAGGCTTTAGGGGAAAATCATCATCTCAAAGAATTTTCCCTTCATTGCAATTGACCTCCTAGGAAAATTGTCCTTACATGTAAGTTTTTCTTACGGTCGAATGTCTAGAAAAAATACAGGGGAAATTTGTCTTCTGACTTAAATTTCCTTGGGGAAAAAGTGTCCTTGTAGCCAAAATGTCTATTCAGGAATTATGTTAGGAAAATTAGTCCTCACACACATTTTCCTTCGAGTATATTGCATGTCGCTATAAATTGTCCTTTTGGCACAGTCGTCGTAAGAGAGTTCAGAAGGAAATTGTTTTTAGGGATAAATTGCAATCGATGGAAATTGTCCTCTGGTCACAATGTCCTGTCGCCATTGTTGAACAATGGAATTCCTTGATAATGTGTTGCGTTTTCCTATAATCTAATCCAATGTGGAAAATGATAAATGTTTTCTGTCCATTAGCTATGAGACTGAATCGAATACCCACCCAAAAAGGAAACGAACCCCCTTGAAGCAACCGGTGACACCCATTGGTTACTCTCATCCCGACCAATGTTATATTTTGTGACGTCATGAATGGTTCTAAGACACGTGCTTATGGAACGCCACCGGTCATTTGTTGCTTTCGTCTCCTCAAAAGAACATCAATGCCGCTGGTACAATACTATGCTCTTTTCGCTCGCAACCCCTTGCGAAGTAATGGGTCAAGCTGTGTTCCTGAAGTCTCTCATTCACGCCACCTCTTCCTGACTCATTTGAGGTGAACATTCGAAGAGGGGTTTTTCGGTTCGATTCCTGGTTCCACGATCCTGGATAATTGGTTGGTGCAAATCTCAGGCTGTCCTGATATTTCCGGCTTGCTAACGTCCGTGAATCTCTGGTTATCGTAGCGAGGAACGAATTCCTTTCTGTTCCAGGCCATTAATTCGTAATCGAGAGGGCGGAAAATCAGGCTTCAGACCCATTTCGGCCGTTCGGTGTTAATCTGTGGCGGCTTAAGGATGAAGGGAATTGTAACCCTCTCAGGACGAGACGTTCCCTTTAGGGGAGGTGGGCGGGGTTGATTAACAGGCAAATGGAGGTGTAAAATCGCCCACATGCAACATTCGGAAAGTAAGAATGTGGCTGGGTGCAAGTGGAAAGTGTAAACGAAAGAGATGTCGTGTTTTTCTGATAAAACTGTAGGGAGAACTATAGGATGCTGTGGGAAAGGGTGGAAATGGATGAAATACGAGAGTTTATTTTTACAGGTTGAATATAAATTTTGGTTAATCTATAGACAAGGGGCGGACTATATGAGAAAGAAAATTGGTCAATTTTTACATAATAAATGTCGTCATCGCGTTCTGTTTCGGCGTTGGGTGAAGATGAAGATGAACAGAATGGCAGTTGGGCGGGTTTCCGTTCTTAGACGGAATAAGTGTTCGGGCCATAGCCAGCAAAAGAACGGGCACCAAGGTGAAAGGGATCTTAGGAGTAAGGTGAACTTATTTCAAATCTGTGTTGATTTTACTTTGCTGTGAATCACTTAGGGAGACCAAAGCCTTCCTCATCTCTACCATCATCTTTCCCCCAAGCTCTCTCTTTCTCTTTCACTCTCCTTTCATCTACTCACTTTTCCTAATTTATAATGGATGCCATTAACTACTTAGTGGCAATAACACCCCAGAACTTCCAACTCGAGGGAAAGCCTAAAAATGGAGATCAAAGAGCGACAAGATGGGAGCGTACCCCCCCCCCCCCTTAAATCGACCAAAATTCTTGACTTAATCCGGTATTAGATTCTTGAAGGCAGAGGAGTGGGAGGGGGCGAGAGATCGGCCCCACCATTTTTACGGAAACTAATATACATGTTTTGAATCCTGGCCTAGACCCATTAGAGGAGCGTTATTCACATCTTCTTTCATATACTTTTTTAAGGAAAAGGAGGATTCCTGCCACTCCTATTTTAGACCTCTTCTCTCTATCGAGCGCAGAATCTTTTAAATGTCATAAGAGTGTGGGTGGTAACAATTCACTTCCCAAAAGGAGAACTTCAAAGCCGAATAAATTTGGAATGTTTCCATTATATAACCCCTTATAACCTGACACCATGGCATTTTCTTTTGGTTTCCTACCATAGTGGAAACTCAATCGGTTTGAGGATGTGAGTTTCATAGATACCTGATTTTAAAAACGGGTATTTATATCAGGAAAAGGGTTGGTATTCACCTCAGGTAATGGGGTCCAATTTAGTCCAGAACAAGAGGCGTTGGATATAGATTTAAGCATCGTTAAAAAAGTCGAGATGGGTTCTGATGATGATGTTACTGGAGGAAGGTCCCAGACTGACTCAGGATTCAGAGGGTCAGGTGATCTCATTTAGTCCCCAATGTTGACTCTTAAGGCTAAACATCATTACTTATCTGCGATCATTTCCTTAGGAATAGTGATGGAGAGGTAGTATGGTTGCTCCAATGCGCATGAACCTATAACTCAGATCACTTAAGTGGAAGCCAAAATTGTTGAGTACAAGATATAATCATGGCTGGTACTGAATGAAAATACCAGGCCTTTATCTGGTGGAAATGAATAACTTTGCAACGCACATGACGATAATGACCTGTTACTTCGCCAAGAAGTCAACAATTAAGGGTTGACTGAGCACAACAGCTCTTTCTACTCTTCGCATTGAGGGAAAAGCTCGGATCTCAAAGCCGTCTTTCTGGGTGCGGCATTCGAGCTTTTTGGCGGCCGAAATATAAACAATCGCTTCAGAGACGAAAACAGCCTTTTATTTTTGAGAGAAAAACAGGATTTTGTTCACATTTGTCGTGGTTACCTCTCGTGAAATTGGGCCAGAATTCCGTTGTTGAATTGTATGACAGATTTATTAACCAATAATTGGGTATTTGTAACGTGTTGTAGGTATTTATCTAAAATTCAAAGTGGCATACTTGTGGGCATAAGTTCAACCTAATGTTTCAATTGGAGGTTAAGTTAACAGAACAAAGATTATCTACTCTCAGCACATCGCATTTTGCCTACCACTTTTCGCATCTACACCTTTTATTACAATTATCAACGTGGTTCATAATCTATATCGAACCAATCTTTTGATTCTTGAATTATCCCTACACTTACCCTACTTTTGAGATAGTGACTTTCAATGTTTACTAAAAACCACCATAACATCATACAGTTTCGCTCCATCCCGCCATAAATTCCTTTAGCCCTCTCATACTGTTAAAAAGCTCGGTTTCAGACTATCATCCCTTTGCTACTTCTACTCTCGAACAGACTTAACTTTATACTAAAACAATTTCCTTTCACACACAGGTCTGAATGGTTACATTCACACCTTCATCATTGACTATGAAAAAGAGAGGCAATCACCGGTGTTCTCAAGGTCGCTTCCATCTCTTACAATGCAGAATCACCATCTCCTGTACGACTTTCTCTTTATTCCAACTCCCTTCACTTTATTAAACTTTCTCACAAACCTCTCCACCTTTGTTAATGGGTTGCCACCCGAGTAACCTCCTCCTATTATGGGTAATGAGGTTTAATCCAGTCATATTCACACTAATTGACTCATTTGCCTTCATTATATTTGGATGCTCAAATTACTCTCTTTATCTGTCCTTAATCTCGCCCTTATTTATAAGTAGCACAAAGGCCTTGGCGTAACTTTCAAATTTACTTCTGCAATAATTTCTGGTTTTGACACACATCTGCTCACACTTACGAACACCTCTTCCTGCTCTCTGGTTTCTTACCTTCTTGCAATTATTCCACCGGTACATGACCCAACACCACTGAACACAATGCCCCTCTTCTCCACCTTCTCCCAGTCCCCGCCCCTTCTCGCTGTTGGAGTTACTTTAAAGGTCACATGATCCGGGTTTGGAACTAAGATTTGAGATGAAGGGAGGTTCTTCTCCCCAAACATAGGGAGAAAGAGGAATGTTAGGCAGGGGAGGTGATTAGAATTAAGAAAGGAAAGAGTGGCACTGTCGCAGCCTAGAGTGCCATAAACGGCTACGTCACCCATGGCAGTGCCATACAAGAACAAGTAGTATCCCAAAGAAGAATAAGAACTTGGGCACTGCACAAAAATGCCTCAAACGTACAGGGGTGAGGAACGTTATTTTGGGATCACTCGGAGGAAAATAGAAGAACCAACGTCAAATATAAGAAGGACGTCATCCTTTTTCTTCGCGTTCTCTCCTTCGTTATCAAAGATCCGAGGACTCATTGGTGGTAATCGAGAAGAATGTTACCTATTTATTCAATACAACCTTTCTTTGTAAGTGGAATGGGTAACTTTGACAGCCGCTTCATTCATCGTTTCCATGTGATTTGATATCATGCGCTGAGGTGTTTGATGCGCTGCCTTACATTTCACCTCAACCGAAAGCATAATAATAATAAAAAAAAATTTCTGCGCGCTTTTCGTTCCTCTCTCACACTCCTTCTCTCTATCTATATATGCCCCATCACTCTTTCTTCTCTATCTCTCTTACTGATTATCTTAATCCCCCCCTCTTTTTTTCTCTCTACGTTTTTTATATAACTAACGAGTACGGCCAAAGCTGGAATACAGTGCACATGAATGGACACCTTTCCCTATAGAAGAAGAGTGGAGGCTGAAGAAGGTGGAGGTTTAGGCAACGAAATAAATCACATCATTCAGACACAGAAACCACAAAACCAGGCTGGTAGACCTCAACACGTTAACTAACCTCTTCATCCAGAATTCTAAACGGAATCGACGAACGGAATTGAAGGATTCGATTCACAATTAAAAAAAACACTGGTTCAAAATGGATAGAAATTAAAGGCTAAAAGATTGTCCTAAGACGCATCGAATCGACTCTTCGAACGTGATTTCCAAAGAACAGGCTCCGATATGATTAAAATAAGATAGACAACATTTTACGTACTCTTGCGCTTTTGACCATTGCGCTAAAATTATCGGGACAACTCATCTGTATATAAATAGGTTTACAATCTATTGAACTTCCTGAGGGCGGCTGTAAGACCTTTGACGTTTCCCTATTTAATTTAACTCTATTTCCCTTTCTCACATCTCCATCTATCGCTCTCTCATTCTCTCTTTTACATATAAAAGATAGGGATCGCCCACGGAATTTAATGCATCTCGAAACTCTTGTTTAGGTCAAATTAAGAACGTCTTACAGGATCACTTCAAGAGTCCACGGGACTCAAAATTATTGCCACGAAAATAGATTCATGTTAAATGCCTCCTGGATAATGACAAGGACGCAAATTTTTGGTAAGTTACAATCGAAAAATATGGAAGTTCCTGTATTTAATTATTATAAGTAATGTATGTATACCTTGTCTAAACCCTATATTTTAAGATAGAGATTTTTTGAAGTTTTAAATAAGATTTTTTCTTTTAGTTCGGTTGTCACCAAAGTATATTTAAATTTTTTATCAAAGTTATTTCTAATAATTCCTTTGTAATATAAAAAATAAAATGAAGAAGTTCAGAAATATATACAAGTATCGAATTTTTGTTATGTTTTAAAAATAAAAGAATTATGATAGGCTATAGGACACAGACCGATAGTCTGCCAGCGAAGCGCAAGCTCCTTCTGTAAGGAGGAGTGGCGAAGCTGCTCCTCTTGTTGCTCTATAAATTTAATTTGTTTGCGCGCCTTAAACCAATATCATTGCTTTTACGAAATTTAAGAAATGTGTTTGTCTATCTATCCTTATGGCATGGCACTTGGCAACATTGTTTTAGATAGTGTTACGTTTATATGGCATTAAATGTACATGTATAATATATACCAGTAATGGCATTATTAATAATACCTAAGCGTACTAGAGCGCTAAGGCTATCAAGGAGTCAGAGAGCTGCTTTTTATTTTAAATGACCAGCTCTGAATCAGAATTGAAACTAAAGACAATAACAAATTAATAGCAGGAGGGAAATATAGTTTTCCCTAAAATATAGACGTTGTTGCAAATATTCCTGTCTTTAATCGCGTTAGTTAACGCCCTTCTTTTCTTGGAAGGTGGGGGAGACGGAACATCGTGTGCAACACGTTCAAAGGAAAGTGTTCAAGGAAAGTGACGAGGGAAATAGATTGTTCACAAGGACAGAACTGCTGCGGGGTAAATTGTGCACGATAGAAAATCTTTTCCTAAAAGAGACGACGAAAGGGAAGGCTTAAATACTGTGGCTGGGAGCGAGATTATTAAATGGGAAATATTTTATGATGTTAGGAAAGGAAATATTTGCCAAAAATATATTTCTTAGTGGAAAATTGTTGCCACAAATATTCTAGGATTTATGTCTCTGTCGTAGAATTCTTTCTGATAAAAACCCTACTTACCTGACACCACTTTTATTTAGTGTCGTAGAATGCCCCCCCCTTTTTTTGTTCTATTCTAAGAGTGCTAAGAGTGTCTAATATATTGATATTATAAGAATATCTTAAAGAACAGAGCCGTTCTGCAACACGTAAGGATATATATAAGAGAAACGAATATTAATCCCAAAATAAACTTATATTTTACCTTTGTCAATTGAATACATAACATTTAAACATTAATTACAGCAATACTCTGAAGATTATCCTAAACAAGCATTAATTAAATTAGTTTACCCTCCAAAATTGGTTAACGTTTTCTCTACACACAACAATAATATTATAATTAGGCTTACGGACTCAGGTGGAGTTTGAAGGCCTCAGAAATGTTATTTACTCTTGACGCGTGCCGCCGGCCAGCTGAAGATAAGCTAGATCACACGGTCGTTTTGGCGAGGGTGGCAGCTGGGGGGTCCACACGTTCTTCCGGGTGGGGGGGGGTTCTTCATGGACGAGAACCAATACGGTGCTTTATGCAACACCTAGGCAGTCGTGGTCTCTCTGGCGAGAGTGAGTCGAACTTGTTTCTTAAATCAAGTTAACTTGGAGTGCGGTGTGATCACCGAGTAACGAGCTCGAGGATGAGCTTTTCTCCTTCGTTACTTATTTCCTTATGGACGAGGACTGAACTCGGGGAGGGTCTTCTTCAAGGGCGAGGATAACGGAGGGGGATTTCTCTGGCGAGAATAAGTTACTTAAAGTTTGGTGTGGCCACCGAATAACGGGCTCGAGGGGGAGCCTTTTCCTTCTTTTCTTAATTCCTCAAGGACGAGGAATACCCCTGGTGTTTAAGGTGCACCAGGATATGAGGAGTCTCTCTGGCGAGAGTAAGTTGAACTTACCAAAGTTAACTTATCGTTTGGTTTGATAACCAGGGACTTAGCTCAAGGATGAGCTTCTTCTTAGCCCCTTAAGGTAGGTAGCCCTGCCTCTCTTGCAGGGTACTTCTTGGTCTGGCGAGCCAAGTACACTACCTCTCCAGTCTCGGTAGCTCGGTTGTGGATCCGAGGACTTCGTCACCTAGAGACTGACGTATACTACCTCCTTTTTCCTCAGAGTTCCTCATTTATACCTCGCACCCCCACTGGGGGAGTGGTAAGGGAAGGAGGGGCTTGAGGACGGCCCCAGGAGAGTTCTTTTTCCAAACGGTCTTTCCCACGAAGTCAAACATCGGCTCCTCGTTAGCCATCGAGATTGGGAGAAACCCGTCTCCAATTTCTTGTTCAACGTGAAACTGGATCTCACTCTCCTGGGGGAGATCTTACCTTTTTGACCTTTAGGGTCTTTCATGGCACCAAGTGGTGCCACTTTGTGGTTACGCTTTTGACTCGCCGATGCCTGGGGCGGATGTCCTTGCGGTAACCGCCTTGGGACTGCACCACGAGTGAACGGAGGACGGGGGGGGTGACCATTCTTCTACAGTCTCCTATTAAAATGTAACCTTTTAACCTCACAAATATTTGTAAGCTTGAATTTCAAAATCCTTGTTATTAACGATAGATAGCCTTATCTTTTCCTCGCAGGAGACGCCATAGTTGGCTTCGTTATGAATGCGGCTTTTTTATCCTGCATTTTTTTCTTTGTTAAATTGCGCTTGAGATCTCCCAGGTGTTATTAAATTTATTTTCGTATTTTACTTCTTTTTTTATTTGGGGGGAGCCCATCTGGCGACTGCCTAGTTGGGGAAGCGCAGCTTCTCTATGTATCCGCTTCAATAACGGACGGACTCGAATATTCTGGACCCAAAACAGAGCGGCAAAATTGGGACTAATTTGAATGTATTTAAATTCCAAATTTAAAAATGGATCAAATTAAAAAGGGGCATAAAATTAAGTTCTTAAGTTCTATTCGCCTTAATCGGATTTATGAACATGTAATCAATTAATTCACTTTTTTATAAGTATAAGAAAGAAAAATAGAAGTTTGCCGTGTTCTTTTCAAGATTTTGATTAGTAAATAAAGACTTTGAGGGTAAGAAGAATGTTTACGTAAAACGAAAGTTTCAAAAACATGTTTTCATTTAAAGATTTACAATAGAGACGCAATTTTAATTCTAGTCGTGTGAATCCTGTTTTTCTTTATAGTGAACTGATTATTTTGCCTCATCGTTTGATGCCTAAAAATGCGATCGTCTCCTTAACGTCGGTTTCCGCAATAAACCTAATATTAAGATGTTATTTCCTTAAATAGTTTATAACGTTTATGGGACGTGATTAGGTTATATAAATAATCATCTCCGCATCTCATATATTACACGGCTCTCAACAGAGTTTTTATCCTACCACCAAAAGGTCCTCATAAAAGGACATAAAAAGAGAATATAGGATGCAACTGAGTGCAATTCCCATAAAAACCTGTCTATTTGGTTGAATAGAGAATGACTGAATATAAAAATATAAAAGTCAATTGAAACTTGAAGGAAATTGAGTATCTTTTCAATTCTCAATCGAGAAAATGTTATCAAAAGACTTAAAGAAGTTTAATGGAAATCTCCGTCGTTCCATCCAGGGAAATGTTAGTAAATAAAGAGAATTGATCAAAACAATAACTTGGAGTTGACTAAAATCAATCTCTGTTACTTCTTCTGTGTTCATTAATAGAAATCGGATTTAAATAGAGAAAAAAGAATTAAAAGTTTGTATTTAATCCTATTTAGAGTTGAATAAATTGGCGAATCAACGGTTGATTGAGGAAGAAAATTAAATGAAGAGTAGAAAATATAGAGGTGAAATGTATTAAAGAATTGATGAAAGTTTCAAAAGATGGAGAAGTAAAAAATATTCCTAGAAACCAAGTACATATTATTTTGTAAAATCTTTCTTACATAATTATGTAGTTATATATTACACAGGGTTCTGTTTTGTTCTAATTTTAATAGTTTTAATTGATCTATTAAAAATATATAATATAGGCTAGAAACACGAAGGATATTTTGATATTTATTGAATTAATTTCAGACCAAATTGTAATATTAGGTAATGCTTAGATTAAAGCGAATGAAAAAATAATATGTTAGATGATGGTTTAACAAATATTGCCCTTTTTATAGATGACTTGACGAAGCCTCGGTTTTAACTGAGCACACGAAACATGCAGAGTTTTCTGCTGATATTTTCCCTCAGAGTTGTTCCAGTTCGTATTTCAGAACTTCCACATTTGAATAAGATTTCGTAGAAGCGCCCACACCATCACAGAATCTAACTTTCGTCTCTTGAGAGATGTCACCTCTTCAACAGGAAACTCATTTTTATTTTGTGTCCATTCACGACTATTATGTGTGTTGTGGTTGGTCTTGAAGATGAAAAACTTGACATAAGTCTAAAGAAATGGAAGATACGAAGGTTCACGGACTGGTTGGAGGAGCAGATTTGTTCCTTCTACTCGCTTCCTTTGAGTTACATAGCAGATGTCCTATAGCTAACTTTAATGGGGTGTGCAGGGTGGTCCTCGTAATTTAAAGTCAATGGTTGTCTCTTTAAACTATTTGAAAGCCTTAAAGCCACCCAGATCTTTTCAAAGTAGGGTTAAATATTTTGGAAATTTCGGCGCTGTCTTCCAACTTCTCTCCAAGTTCTCGATTGATTCAAATGTTCCAGTGATCTTTGTAAACGGGTGTTGTCTCTTTTTGAACTCAAAATTTGATTCAAAAAATCAATAAATCCTGATACAAACTGCAAGAATGTAAGTCATTATTACAAATTCGTATAAATCTCAAAATAAGAGCACTTTTTTACATTTGATTCCCTCATCTGGCTGTGTTCCTGTTACTTCCCTTAAATGAATAGATCCGGTTACTTGTGAAAGAGGGTGTTTACTACATATAACCCCCTGAATTCAAACTTTTGTTCCTTGGATCAAAGTTTTCGTCCTCTTACATCGCAAAACCGTGGTTAGCTTCGTGCAAGTTTGGATAATATACATATATCTTTTTTTTCTAGCGTATGACACTGGGTTAGTGTGTCTGTATTTTGTAGTAATTTATCATTCTTCGATTTTCTTAGTTTTCACGAGATTAAAAATTAAATTTCTCGCTTTAAATCATTTCTGCTTTATTCGTTTTAATGATGCGCCTCTGACACGCTAATTTGAGTTTTACCCAGCAACTACATAATGGAACATGGGTAGAGTTTCCCGTAGACTTTATGATGTTAACTTGATATCACTTAAAGGTTTGATTGACAAAATAGCAACTATTTACCTTCAAAGTTCCCAAAGAACCGCGCTCACTATAATGGTGGTTCTTAACTAAATATCTCCTACTTTAGTTCCCTCGAGGGTTCTGAATGATGTCAGCGCCCTCAGTTTTATAAAATTTGTCGATTCATAATTTTTAGGAAGGTTCTGAAATTAACCGAAATGTCTTCATTTTAAGTGTTTTGAGTTAAATCCAGATATCGAGTTGTTGATGGCGCCTGTGCATAATTCCTTTGAAGAACTGGGCCCCGTGCTAAAGACGGTCGAATGAGGTAAATTCTTTGTGTCCAATGCTCCTTCAGGGTTCTCTAAGGAGAATGTCACAAGCCCGGTGATTCTGTGTTTCGCTCTTCTCAAACGGGCCGTTCTGTGATTTATACTGTTGGGGATGGACACACCATCCCATCCATCCTTCTCTTGAATGTCACTTGATGATGGCTCATGACACGCATTACTGGCGATGGACACTGCCAGAGCAATATTAATAGACCTTCAATAATGTTTGCTTTCTAAATGAGTGGTGGAACAAGTGTTACTCTACAGTATGTGATGAAGACAAAGATGTTTCTGAAGCCTGATCCTTGAGCTCAAAGGTGAGGTGTTTTGAAGAGGATCCTGTGCATTTGTAATTCACCTAGGAAAACTTCACCCTATCACTCTAGTTCTTTCACACAAGTCCTCCATAATCCACTTTGAATTGGAAGGGATTTAGAGCTTGAATATAAGTTATGGTTTTCTGGAAATTGTGTTACGATCCAACCTCTCAACTCAGCTTCACAAGATCTGCCTAACTTCTACCTGCCCCGATATAATGACAAAGAAGATGCTTCTTTGAGAATTACCTGGTCTGAGCTCCTCTTTTGGAGACTAAAAACCAACATGAGCTCTCCAATTAGATCAGCTGACCTACTCAGCCTTCCAGGATTCCCAACTCCGCAGGCAAGTCCTGAGGAGTACCTCTTGACGGAGGTCAGCAACATCAGTATGCTGTCTAACGAGACCTCCCTAGCACCGGTTAATGGAACGCCCGACTTTCCTTCGTTTCCCACATACATGCAGGTGGTGTACAGCTGCTGTTACGCCCTGACCTTCCTGGTAGGTGTAGTAGGGAACATATTGGTGCCGGTGGTGATCTCCCGGGACCGAGAACTGATCAGTTCGTCGACGGGGGCCTTCATCGTCAACTTGGCCATGTCGGATCTGCTGGTGCTGCTCGTGTGTAACCCGGTTGTCATCGTCGAGCTCTTCTCCCCGCCAGAGATGTGGGTCCTACCCGCACCCATGTGTAAGTACACCTCCGACCCTCAATCCTCTTTGTCCTCTGTCCCCACTCGCGTTCAGTCCCCGTGATCGTCCCCACTCTCTCGGTTTCAGGCAAGATGATCCCCTTCGTTGAGCTGATGGTGGAGAATTCCTCCATCCTTACCATCCTTGCCATCTCCATCGAGAGACACCATGTCATCTGCCACCCATTGAGAGCCGCTCGCACCTGTACTCGAACCCGGGCCGCTATCATCTGCGCCATTGTGTGGCCGGTCGCAGCCGTCATATCCAGGTGGGTGGGCATCTTTGTTTTAAGAAGGGTGTAAAAATTTCGTGTGGCATCAGCTTGTAAGCGTGTCTCAAAGACTCTTATCAACACTTTCGGCCCCAATTAATTGTCAGTGTAGATAATTCTTACATAATAAACAACGATCAGATGATGTGTAGATCAAGTGATCTACACAGCCAGTGCCAATACTAACTTCTTTAATGTTTTTTTAACATCGATTAATGCGTGAGATTAATCTAAATATTGGTTATGTTTTGGATATTAAGAAATAAATTATCTCTTTCTCCCTGGGATGATTCTTCAGCCCCGTCATTGTTTGGACAGAGTACTGGATGGCTAGCTACATTCGTCAAGAGACCCTCATCCCTGTTTGCGTAATGCGAATAGACCAGTTATGGCCCTCTGTAAGTACACCGGGGCCTTCTCTGAGGGTTGTGTTTCCAGAGATTCTTAAAATGGCATTGATTTATAAAAGGATTCCTCAACGCTAATTTTGTGTTTTTTCGGTGTTTCAAGCTTCAAGGACGGGTAAAATGGCTCATATGTTTAACTTAAAACTTAAAACTTCCTTTCCTATGAAAATTATATGTGTTTAGATAGGTATTGAAGTATTTCAAGTGTGCCACAAGTCCATAAAATGCTTTAGGCCGTTAATTTCTTTTATTTCGTCTAGATTTTGAACAGTCTTATGTTTTCCTTAGCTTCGATCGCTAGGTTCGTGCTAAATTTCCTGAGCTCCGTCAACTACTTGCGTGTTAGCCTTGCATTAGCGTCTTTTCTAAAATTCTTTTAAGACTATTTTAACCAATAAATATGATTTCCTTTAGAAGTCTAATACTTTTCTGCCAGTATTTCACCTTTGTAAAAAACTGCATCATGGGTAAAACATATTTAACAGCTTTTTCTCACGATGTCATCCTGTTCTCTCATTTATTCTTTTTATCTTTTCTCTTATCTTTTAGGTCTCCTCTTTCGTAAAAGGCAATTATTACGGTCGAAAACCTGGATACGTGTTTTTTTTATTTCAGTCCTTTTTGTGTAAAGGGACGGTAGTGTTTAGATGGGGTCCCATACCGACACATCAGGATGTTGGAAACTGGATTTGAAGGTCTTAGCGAGGCTGTTCCCGGGAATGGAGCGGGAAATCGTCACAGTCACACGGGATATTTTACTTCCCAACCATTTATGAAATCCTCATTCCAATCCTTTTGTGAATAGCTCCTGAATATATCAGGGATGGGGGGGGGGTGTACAACCCGTCTGCTGGATAAAGACTCTCGCTCCTTGACAGATCTACATGCTGTCGCTCAACGTGGGCATCTTCTTCATCCCGCTGGCGTTCTTGGTGGCCCTCTATACCCGCATCGTCCGACAGCTGCTCAGTGACAACAAAGAACTCAGCCCGCACATGACCCGCGGGCACCTGCGAGCGCGCAAGCAGGTGGGGCTTATTTCGTCTGGTGGGACAATGGCATAATAGGGCTACATCCATAGCAGCAAACCTGCACCCCTTTTCCTAAAACGATTGCCACACATCTATTCAACGAGTTAGAACTGCCTGAACATAAAACCTCTCTCGCTCATAGATCAGGGTTACTACGGAGTGGAGGGCACGACCGAGTTAAAAGCCTTTTATGTAACCATTACTATTAATAATAGTAGTACCTTTCCTCCTGAGACTGCGATTGCAGACTATTCGTTTGTCCAACAGGTAGTGGTCATGCTGGGCACGGTCGTGGCGAGCTTCTTCGTATGTCTCCTGCCCTATCACGTCTTCGGGCTGATCCATTTCTTCGTTACCGACGTCTCCACTCTCATGAGCATCGTAATTGCCCTCTATATTTATGTGTATGTGTATTTTCATCTCAGCAAGACCTTATAAACACTGTGTGTATGGGGGTGTCCCTCTTAGCTTGTCAATCTGCTTGTCTGTCTCAGTGTAAGTGCGTGCTTTAATGGAGTCTCTTCTCTATCCTCTCCTCTCTGGTCTCGCTCGATTCTCCTTCATCTCTTTCCAGTGTTATCAGGGTTTAGGTTTGGTGGCTGTTAATCTTTATTTTCTTTGTTGCACTCCATCCCTCCTGCCCCTGAAAAGTGACTAAAGCCCACCTCCCTCCCTCAGGATGTGTACTTCAACGTCCTCTTCTTTTCGCGGTCGATGATCTACGTGAACTCGGCCGTGAACCCGATCCTCTACAACTTGACCTCAACTCGATTCCGGGACTCGCTAGCCCAGATTTTGGGGTTCAAGACTAAGCACTCGAACCTCTCCCGCACCTCCTCCTTCCACTAAGGACTCACCCATCATGTGGGAGCGGTTCTACCGGCCCTCACGGCCTCCTACCAGCTACACAGATCATTAACAATCCCGTGGACCGGAGGCCATCGAGACCAAGTCTCCGCTCACCCTACCCACTCCCTCAGACTTCCCAACCTTTCCAGTAAACCCCCATGCCCTAGGAACCCCGAGATCAACACTCACACCACTACCATCCTTCCATGCCGGAATGTCTCGACCTTGACCCTCTCAACTCAAGAGAGTAGTCCAGCGTCCTCGGACCAAACCGTGGGCAGTAGAACCTTAAACAAAAAGCGATTCTGGAAAGGAAAATCCTCCCCCAGCTCAGGGCCCTATCCCCTTTTCAAGGGGTACAGCCTCAGTCTCTGCAGGGCAAAGCGTCCCCCATCATCGGGCAAAAGCCCCTTCTTGGGCCGAAGCGCCACCCTGTCACCAGGTCCCTCTCACCTATCCGATAACGGGTCTTACACTTACAGGGGGCGGCAGTGCAAGACCTGTAAGATACCCACTCATGACCGTGGGAAAAACACCCTCAGGGAGGCAGAGGACCAACCTCAAAATGTCTTCAGCTGTACAAAAGAAATGACGTTTCCTCATGAAGCAAAGGAGAGTTATGTCTAACGAGGGGCTGATGGAACCCACTTTATGTTGCGGAAAAAAGCCCCTACCCCCTGCCAATGCGACAAGAAGTAGAATTCTCCCATACCTGGAGTGACAGAGGTGGCCACCTTTACTAGATCTTTGTGAACAGAGGACCCCAGGTTTATGTTCCTTGCGCATCTGACATTTCCATCACAAATCACAAAAATGATCTTAATAATCTAACAATTGGAATGACATCGAGCGTCATAATTCAAATCCTACGAGCTCTGTATTTAAGCTTATCATCCTCAGCAAGTGCGTTTCTATCTTCTTCCATTTTCTTCCTCGTCCTTTGTAACTATACCAGACATTCATCCCTTATATATTTTGTGGTCAGGATTAATTTCACTCCTTTTTAGGTACTGCGGCAAATAACTTCTTGAAATCGAAGTAAAATACATATTTTTATCTTTCACGTTATTATAGGATATCATGAAAAAGATAATCCGAATTGATTAAATCCGACTTGTCATTGTAAAAGCCAAGTTGACTGTTAAGTATCACACTATGCTGGTCTCAGTGTTTAGCTGTTTTCCATTTGATGATGAATTTTGATGTATTTGGCAACTCCTGTAAAAATTCCTACAAACACCGTTGCCAGTCAAAATTAGATAGGGAAAAAATTCTAACGTTATTCAATACCACGAAAGTTTCGAAAGTGTAACCTCAGGAAACATCGCCAAGTGGTACCTGGCAACTCTCCTTCCCTCGCCCGAGAACTGCCTGGCAATACAAGGAGGAGACGTCTCTCTCTTCCGTCGGTTCCTTCCAGTCGCATCAAGCCCCAGAATAGATATCCAAAACATTATCGGGTTTTAGGATGAAATTTTTGTATCCCTCAAAATAATTTGAAATTTCGCCTTCTTGCTTTAATCAACTAAGGAGATCTTTGTATACGATTCCTAATTATCTCTATTTTTTACTCGTATCAAGAGCTTACATAAATGGTGTATATCAACAAATAACTATTAGTAACCACTCTCTATCCGCTATATCGATAAGTGTACATCTATACTCTTGGGTTCCCGTGAGGTCACTTGTATTATATGTACGGGTTATGTACTATATGTCTGAAATTGCGAGGTGCACAATGTTCCTGGCCCGTTCATGAGTGCAATCAAATCTCAATAAATGTTCAAGTAATTTAAGTCTCCCCAGGGCACTCTGGAGTCGGTACCGTGGACTTCCCCCTATTTCCCTCATAGAAAAATGGGGAATGAGGAGATAGTATCCTAGGGGCCCCAGCCATAAATCATAAATGGTTCTTAAATAAAGAAACTTCACGAACTATCTCTCTTTATCCTCTCATCAGTGTAATGATTCTCCATTAATTCGTAATAGGTTGGTTTATTCAATAATATCAAATTCACCGATAGAGAAACCCATACAATTGTAATGAGAGTCTACAAAACAGAGCTCAAATGGTAAATGCAACGATCCTTCGCATCAAAAGAACGACACTAATGGACCACAACCGAAGAATATCGGTCCACTCTTTCTCGAAACCTTGGAAGATGATCTTTGAATTCCTAAACAAGGACCCAAGATGAAGATATTTAAGATTCCAATATTGTCTCTTAAAACTTTTATTTCAAACGCAAAGGATAAATATGAGGAACTTCCTAAAAAGTAATGAATTTACACAAAAATTATTCTTGTCATTGTTAACAGACTTTATGGGCAGCCTATCTATCGAATCTTACTCCCTTGCGAATACCAGAAGTCTGCAGGTTTTGAGTTCACCAAAACTATTGAAAACTCAGGCTATTGTTAAGGTATGCAACCAAGGCTGCTCTGCCCTTGTGCCTATGGTTATTATTGTTTATCCAGGTTGATTTTTCATCCAACCAAAAAACTGGTCAAATATTAGGGAAGAGATGAGTTGGGAGGCTTCGTGGCTTTATTTGCATTTTGTGGCTAATTTGAGACCAAACATGAAGCTGCATTTGAGTATATTTGGACGGACTGATGTGGTTTATTGATCTCCACAAAAGCCGGAATATTTTTGATCTTAGATCAAGTTGGGTAAATTTCGGTTTCAGAATGACAGAAAATAAAGTCTTTTAGTGGGCTTTGCGGTGATTCTGCCATTATTTCGTCCTTTTTTAGTTTCCAAGAGAAACATGTATGAAACAAATGTACATACGCAGTCACACACAGAGGATAGCGCAGGAAAATAAAAACATACGAGTGGCCTGGTTCACTAAAAGCCTCTGGAGGCTATCTGGTTGAACCTCAAACACCTGACAAATTATTATCAACCATCAAACCCAAAACCACATCTCATAAATTATAAGCTTTCAAAAAGGATTAAAAAAATGGTTTTAGAAAGACTTCCATTCATAAATAAATACCATAGGAATATTCCTTACGTCATCACTTTCATGGATCTTATGAACCTATTAATCTAGATTTTAGGAACCTATTAGTCTAGGTCTTATGAACCTATTAATCTAGATTTAACTGATTTGGGGGGATAAAATCATTGCTTTGGAATATGTTTCTGACGACCATGAAATGCACGAATATTGGATAAGTTCGATTTCAGCTGGGCAAAATTTATTCGTTTACCAAACCTTTATTACAAGTTTCCCAGTCCTTTATTAAGATCTAAATAGGCAAATAGTTACTATGACATCTTTCACTTCATTATTCTATTCCAGGTTAAAATTTGTATCAATCAAACGATTGAATTGTTCTGGTAGATTTACAACCCAAACTAATGGGTCAGAAATCTTACATTTCATTTTCTTTGATTATTTACATGTATACCTTTTAGATAACATCACATGTATACTTTTTAGATGTTCCTTTGCTTGTGGATACCTCTGATCGTTTGTGTATTCATTTTATATGACAGCCCCCTTGAAATATCCAATTAATGAAGCTTAATCCAATTAATCGACGAAGCGTAGTCCACAAATCCCTAGCCACGAGTGTAAATTGATGAAGGCGTCTGTCGCCAACACTTGTTGCAATCTGAATGAGCAATCCAGGGCCAATAAAAGATTACACCATTTCATAGTATCATTAAATGAAATAATAACATTTCAAAAAATATTACTAATGATTTAAAGTAGAATAATTAAACATAAATGAATAGAAATGGTCTTAAACCGTAGGAATCTTTCTATCGCGGATGAATATTTATAGAATCGCTATTTCTATGTAATAAAGGGCAGCTTTGGGCATGAATTAAAGACTTCATGTGACGCGTCTTGATTTGAAGGTAGATTTTTAGTCGCGTTTAGGTGAGTCTATCAGTGACTCGATGGTTCGTAGGTCGTCGGTCGGATGGTAACCATTTTACTTCTTAAGGGGTGTGATAGAACGGTCTGAGGCCGCATTGCTTCAGCCCCTATCACATGTTGGAACACATGCTTCTTCACGTGTATCCTGCGAGAGAAAGTAGAAGGCGCGTTATTGCCCATCATAACCAATGTTTAATCAAGGAGGTTGACTCCCCCGTTCGCCTCCATGTGTCGATCTCGCCAGATTGAATTAGGCTTATGGGCAGATAAGATATTTTCCCAGGCACCACCGGAAAAATTCCATCGAAGTTCCCCATCCCATTGTCCCCTACGCCAAGAGACTGGCTCCGGCTATTTATACCATAGCATTTCACATTTGAAGCAGATTTAGATTTTCTTCGCGAGGCATCAAACCAATCCGGTCTCCCTTGTGCACCTAGGAACTCTCCCCGAAAAAACCCTTATTGTCCAGAAGAGGACAATATCCCTTGAGTGACAAGGTTAGTGCCCTTCAAGACGCCAAGTCAACAAGGTCCACCTGTTGTTCAGAAAGAGAACGACATTAGGACAGCCATTGTTCTTCATGCCAGTTCGTCAAGAAACGGTTCCGTTCCCAAGACATCACGTCAGGATAATTTAGTTCCCCCCTTTTTAACGTTCTTCAAGAGAACGCTTGGTTACAACAATAACCTCTATTGTTCATTTAGAACATCTCCGATATCCTTTCACAAGGATCGCTTGTACTTCCGAGCCCCACTTCGCTCTCACTTCTCGAAGACAGTCCTTTACCCCACGTTAAGGACAACCCCCCGAAGAACCCCTTCTCCTGGAAATCGCCAGTTGGACCGAAGATTCCTTCCCATCGCCTTTCTTTGCACGAAAACCTTGTATTTACCTAAGCTAAGCATTACTTTTAATCTTTTAACCTTTTGTCAACTCAACTCTCTGCTTTAAACGGTTTAGCGAACCATTCCCAGTTTTTGTTTGTTTGCCGTTTTAAATCTCTCCAAATCTTAATCCTCAGATTAATCAGATATTCCCATGAACTTTTTCATTTCCTGTGTTTCTCCCATTTTTAATCCCCGTTTATGTAAACATTTTCCGTGTGTTGTTTGATAGTTTAATTAATAAACTCTTTTTTATTAATGGCAGCCATATTATTTATCCTTGTGCTCCGTTCCACTTCTTAAGTATATTGAAGATAAATAGGCCTCTCCAGGCCCCCCGCTTTTTTGAACTAACCTCGGTCATCAGATTACCACGTTCTCAAAATATAGAATAATCCCCTCAAGGAATAGTAATATATAGTATATCGAAGGAAGCCTATTCTACGTCAATGGGGTTTTTGGCAATAACATCGTAAGTATTCGGCCAATTCTAACGAAATTAAAAACCCATATGTTGTTTGATATTTTCTTTCGAATGACATAATTACCAAGGTCCTCTCAAGTTTAGCCCAGGATTATTGAAAGATAACTAACAATGGGTTGGCTTGCCCTACTTGCTGAAAGTCAGATAATTGAGAGCATGCGACTTAGGTCTGTTGACCTCTCTTCTCAAGTTCATTATATGGCGTCCATTAAGTCGTCGGTCCCTGATTAAATTGAATCGTCCGTGCAAGAAAGACGGGGGCCCCGTAGGAACAATTAGGTCGATTCCGCTCTTTTTGTCAACTCTTGTGTCGGTCCGCAGGAGGAGGTTGAGAGGTGGTGGAATAAAGAGGTTAGATTCTAGCAATACAACGAGCAAAAGGGAACCTCATTTAATCCTTCTCTTTTACAGTCAGCGGAAATGTAAACAAAATTATTTGCATAGTTTATTTGGGATAATCTGAATTTAATACAATGAAACACTATCATTAATCAAGTCATCTTTTGAAGTTTGAATTACGCTGTTAGATACAAAGTGGCATCTACTCTGCGCCTCAAGTTGCCAGATGCTGCCAATTCTCACGTCTCTGCTAACTTCTCAAGTTTTAGACTGGCAAAAAATCCGAACTGTTTTCGAAGCTCGGAAGCAAAAGCACTTGCCAATGAATGAGGTAGGAATCACTTTTTCGACAAAACATTGCTTGATAGATTTATCTTTTGCGCAAAAAGTGATTCCTACCTCATTCATTGGCAAGTGCTTTTGCTTCCGAGCTCCGAAAGCAGTTTGGATTTCTTGCGAGTACAACCATCGGTCAAGGAAACTTAATTAATTAGCTTATTGGGATTTACTAAAACAACTTTAATAACGGGCATATTGGCAGTTATTAAGGCAACTGGATTAACTTGCTTGTTGTAACTTTTCCAAAAAACTTGATTAATTAGCTTATTTTCACTTATTAAGGAAACTATATTAACTGGTATATTCATTTGTATCAAGGCAACTTTATTAATGAGTAAAATTGCCACTGATTAAGCAACTTTATTAACTAGCGTATTATTAATAACCAAGACAACTTTATGAACGGGTCTATTTAATTGTAGAAAGGCAACTTCATTAAGTACCTTATTTTCACTTATTGAGGCAACATAAATAACTAGCTTATTGGCACGTATAGATTAACTCGCCTATTCGCAGTTATCAATGCAACTTTATTAACTTATTGATACGTATCAGGGCAACTTGATTAACTGCATATTGGTACGTATCAAGGAAACTTTGTTAATTAGCTTTTTTACAAGTATCAAGGTAACTTGATAAAATATATAAAGAAAATATAATAAAATAGTATAGGATGTTAAGCAACTTATATGAAGGAATTAAAAGAAATACAAAATAAAGCAAATTAGATAAAACAATTTTAAATAAGAACCGTTCAAGAGCTGGTGGACAAAGGAACCTTTGTCCTGACTAACTTTGAACGATCTGTATTTTACTGAGCGATTCAAAGTTTTGATGCAATCAGCGGAAACAATCCTGGCATCAACTTGGATGACTTCCCACAAGTCATTCTTGGTGGTAAATTGCATGCCATCAGCGTAGACTTTTCTCTTCCTGCTACACAACTTTTCTATTGGATTTAGGTTGCAACTAATGTGAAGGGGGCAGTCACCCAGTACCTCTCCTAAAAATCATTTCAACTGCGTCAATTCTTAAAGAAGTTGGAGGTAAGACTTGTAATATTTCCCGGCATGAAGCCAAGTGACTTCCTTATCTTCACCAGGTGAGTCTTTAATCAAGGTAGGAAGGTTTACTCCAGGATGCCAAAATGGATTCAAAGAGTACGCCTTTGAATCCATTTTGACGCCATCATACACTTTGAAGGGTCCAACAAGCTTGTCTTCAATAATTCTAGCCCAAATTATCAAGCGTTCTTATACTACTTGTCTCATGTTTAATTGCTTCACCTAAACACCAATGAAAACACAACCTCTTTTCCAACCTTCCAGCGCATTCCAAGTGACTCTTGAATCGTCTCTCAAGATAATTTTGTTAGTCATTTTTCTTGTACGTCTGGGCTCACAACAGCCGGTTTTGGAGATTTTTTGGTCAGGAATTGTAGTTTAGCTCTTATTCCTACAGGAAAATATATCTTCAGAGCCTTACACCTTGTTTCTTTCGCGAGAGAGAATGAGCCCCAACAGCTTGTAAAATAGCTTTGCTGCTAGCATGATCATTTCTAGCCACCTCTTTTGAGAGAGATCTCCAAGGGTAAGAGCTGGATATTCTGGTTGAACCCTTTTTTTCTTGGTTGAATGTCATTCTCTACAGTTTCGTTCACAGTGAGATCAACATGCTTCATATCTCTTGATATTTGCAGATCAGACTTTCCTTTACCTAATTGGTTCATCATGTAATGTTTCTCTTGTTGGCAAAGTTCCTTTTTCCCGGTCAATTTATCAGAAAAGGCTCGTCTCCAATGATGTCTAGATGGTCGTTGTATTAGAATTTATAAAAATTGGCTGTAAAATATGTAAAACCTTAGATATATAATGTTGTATATCTACTAAATTATGCTTTTTTCATTCCTAAACGTGTCTAAAACAACGGTTTCATGAATTTTCTGAAAATTAATAAGAGGCTTTAGAGGAATTATGTATAATCGCTAGACGCAATTTACGCATCTTTCTATATCGGTTCACGGGAGTTCCTTCTCGGCATTTCTTCCATCACATTCATATAATGTATTAATATTGTGGAAGAGTTCAAAGAGGATTTGTTAACATAGCCTTTTTTAGTATTTTGGATAATATGAAGAGGAAGTTTGCTATGGAAATACCATAATACTCGTAAAGTTACAAATGTCTAATTTTAATACCTATAATCACTTTTTAATTTACCCTTTCAGCTCCTGCTACCATAGAGAACAGATCAGAATTAAAATGGCATCAAGAAGTTGGAATCATTCTCCAGATGGATTTTGTGAAATCTCGGCACAGTTGTTTGAAACAAGAGCAAAACTGTCCCTGTGACAGCATCTATGAGAATGTGAGAAGCTTCAAAGTATACTTTGGTGTGCCAGTTGAGGTCCAAGACAAATCCGTGGCACCTCATTTTGCTTGCGAACATGGCAAGAAAACCCTGGAAGATAAGTAAATTGTTTGTTGTAAAATATTAAATGTCACAAATATTTAAGCTATTATGTTTGTTTCTGAGCCAAATGTGTAATCAAGTATATGTTTTCCTCTTATATGTTGTCTCTCACTCTCTCTCTTTTGAACGATAAGGGAGGAAAAAATGCGTGAATATCTTTCTACTATTCACGATCCCACGTGATATTTCAAAGAAATAAAAATCAAGATAAAGGAAAAAGAGACATATAATGATGTCCATCCTTGATACCCATCTTGACAAGATCAAGGAGAATATAGCATCATCTTCAGAGGAGCAAGGGGAGCGCTTCCATTAAGATATACTGAACTTTGAACATAGATACCAAGAAGTCCTCAATGAAAACATGATGGGAGAGTACATTTGGGGGCTTGTACGGGAAAGTGATTTACATTCCAACTTGATTGTATATATTTGTGTAGAAATTTCAATAAAATTGTATAAATATGATTTTAGCCATACAATGGATGATAAACAATCTAAACTTGGCTATTTTTAGTAAATATTTCATCATAGAAGGTACAAAAGCAAAGTTTCAAACAACTGTTGGCTATTTTCTATTGTTTTGCAATAAAAGAAGTTGTCAAACAACACCTACTGACCAAGGACAAAAATTGTGTTACATAGTGAATCAATGTTTGTATTTATTGAACAAAGCCTATATTAAGGCAAAGAAATATTTTTCCCGTAAGAAACAAACAATCATAACAGACTTGGAATTTTTCTATATATATATATTTATAAATATTATAATATAAGCTGGGGATCAGCCATTAAGCTTTAAGTAAATGTTTATTAAAGAATATATTGAAATAGAAAAAAGAGAAGATGTGAGGGAGAAGCTTGAATTGATATTTTCCCTTTTTCTGTTGTATTGATGGAGTCGCAGCAATGGTCGGTAATTCCTCCTTTAATACACAAAATATCGTGTCTGCGTACAGTATTAGACACCTATGGTATTTAGGTGTCAAGAACCCCGTAAGGGGCGCGGCGATTTGCCATCCTGGCCGCCGTGCTGACGGGATCCAGCGCTCCGTCTGGCCCCAGCTTAGCCTCTCTTCCTTCCTTCAAAACACTTGTTTCCTCTCTTTTCACACAACCTCTCCCACAACTTTCTCTGGTCAGCCTCTAATTTCACAGGGTAGATGTTGACCTTCTTTTCAGCCAACCGTCCCGCATCGGGGCTGAGGGGGTGGGGGACAATGTTCCCTAACCCCTGAGCTCCAGTCTGGGGTGGCTGGTTTTTAACAACCTGCTTCATCCCCACCCATACCTTCCTCACATCCCTTTTCCTCTTCTCTTGACAATCTATATATTTTACGCCGTGTTCAAGGTGGAGCCGCCATGCCGATGGACTGCCAGGCCACCAGGCGGGAGGGGAGGTCCCAAATGGCGGCGCCTGGCTCTGCCGGGCTTGTAAGCACCTCTCGCAGTGTGGGCTACTGCGAGAGGTGTGCGCTATTGCATCCCGTGTTAAAAAAAGGGTCACCATGCCCAATGATGAAGATAAAAAAAAACCCAACCCCCAACTTCCCCAAGAACAACGGAGCCGCCCTCGGGCAGCTCCAGCAAAAAAATGGAGGTCCCCCCCCCCCTTGTGCTTGCACAGGGGACCCTCCATATTTCTCTAACCGGAGAGGAGGCTTGCTCCTCTCCTTCGCTTACGGGTGCAGGGGACTCCCCCTCACCCCCTTCTCTGGAGGTGCTTTCGGGCACCTCCCTTTTCCCAGCGGCAGTCCCCTCTTTTCTTTCCAAGGGGACTGCCAAGAAAGCCAGCAGGCAGCCCTTAGCCAGCCGCTCCCCATCGAAGCGGCTCCGTAGGGCAAACCCCCTTAGGGGGGAGAGGGAAGCCAGGCCCCTTCGGTCGCTTCCCTCAAAAGACCTGCTGGCAAGAATTTTAAACCTTGCTGGGGTCAAGGCCTGTCCTCCCCACACAAGACTGGCGACACTGCCAAGGGGACCTGCGATGTCCTGGGAGGGGATGGCCAACTGAAGGCCCCTCCTGTGATAGACATGGTCCTTAAGGAGACCCAGCCTCAGACGGTAGGGCCTTCCATGGGGGGGAATTCGGGCTCGGCGCCAAGCACCGAACCCGAATCCGCCCCTATGCAAGGTCCTCCTCAAATGGCTGAGGGCTCCGAGGCAGTAAAAGGATGGGAGGGATCTCCTCCGACAGGTGCCCCTACGACAACCAGAACCTTCTCCATTTCGGAGAGGGACCTGGCTGAGGCCGGTCCATCTGGCCTGGGGGCTTCTGTCGGCGGGGGTGAGAAGCGGGTTCATTCCCCGCCCTCCTCTCCAAAAAAGAAAAAGACTAAAAGGACTAAAAAGACGGAAAAGACTCGGGGCTCCTCTCCATCCGCGGGGGCTGCGGGGACGGATAGGTCTGCTGCCACTCTGGTAGGCGACCAAGCCAAGATCAGCACATTCGGCCCCTCTACCCCCTCGTATGCGGAGCCCCTGACCAAGACTAACACCAAAAGTGCACAGGGCAGAGCCTCGATGACATCGGGGCCCCTCATTCAGAGGTTACCTGGCGTTTTCGAGCCCGCTGAATTGAAACGCTTCCTCGTTATTCGCTCCATTGATGGCACCATATTGTCCAAGGGCAACATGATCCATCAGAGGAGAGGATTAGCTAGTGCAATTGGTAGAGAGCCGAAGGTGACCCGTTTCTCGGACGGCAGCCTTCTGGCGAATGCGGCGAATCCCGCCGCGGCCAAGATGAGTGCTCTTCGGACACTTCATGGCACCCCGGTGAGTATTACGCCGCACTCTACTATGAACTTTGTGAAAGGAGTAGTTTATGCGAGGGAACTCGTTGACTACTCCATTGAGGACATCACCCTAGAGCTGGCCGACCATGGGGCGGTCAAGGTCGAACGTGTGATGAGAAAACAGGGAGGGGCTTCGAGACCCACCCCTACACTCTTCGTCACGTTCGACTGTGACAAGCTCCCTGAGTCGGTGCGAGCCGGTTGGTACCGCTAACGCGTGAAGGCATTCGTGCCACTGCCGCGGCGGTGCTATTACTGTCACCGCTCCGGCCATACGAATCGCTCATGTAGACGTGCAAAGTCGGGGTCACCCGAAGTCTGTGTAAATTGCTCCAAGGTCGCACACGATAAGTCCAAATCGTGTGTGGCCAAGTGTGTCAATTGCGGAGAGCCGCGCCCTGCTTCTTCGAAGCAATGTGGTGCATATCTCCTGGAGAAATAAATCCTGGCCGTTCAGGCCCAGGATAGACTCTCATTCCGCGAGGCTAAGGACTTGGTCCTGGCGCGCCCAGCTCTGCATGGGACGTCATATGCCTCACTAGTTAGAAAGGCATCCTCTGCTCCTGGCCCATCCAGGCCAACGAGCACGGTTGTTTCCGCGCCTATTCGGAGCTCTTCTCTGGGCTCTACCCAACCCGGGCGCTCCCTTGGTAAAGCTGGCGGCAAAAAGGGTTCATAGCCAGCCCCGGCTAAAACCAGGGCTCCCTCCCTCTTCCCCCAGCGTGACCGTTTCCCGCAAGGCGAAACGGCCACGCGCCTCCACCGAGTCGTTAGACACACAGGAGGCAACACCCCTGAAGATGGTCGCTAGGCCATCTTCTGGGGTTCCTAAAGCTGTCCCCCGAAAGGAGGACAGCAACAAAGGAGCTTCGGCTCCTTCGCCCACGCCCCGAGGTGGAGCGAGTGGCTCGGAGACGGTGGTTCCTCGAAAAGGGGGCCCACCGCCTCCGAAGCCGCAACGCCCGCCTAAGGTTTCGAGGCGGAGGGAGGAAAAGACTCGCATGGCGAGCCCAACCTCCCCCAATAAGTCCTCGAAGGCGACAGCGCCTCCAGCGCTTTGTCCGGCCAACAGCGCCCGGGGTTCTGCCCCCGGGAAGCGTACGGCCATTCCCGTGAGGGTCTTCTGTTCGAGGAGGGCCCCCGCGTCTCCTCCGAGCTAGGCCTGGAGGGCATATTCCTTCAATGGAATTGCCGTGGACTCCGGGCCAACTGAAAGGAGCTGCGGAGGCTCGTCTCGTCCCGCTCCCCGTTAGCTATCTTTTTGCAGGAGACCATGCTAGGCGCGTGCCCCCTGCCCGCCATCCCGGGGTACAAGGGTCTTGCGACCCCACCACCGCAGGATGGCCGGGCTGGGGGATGCGCGGTTTACACCCGGCATGATGTCTCCGTTCTTCCTTTTTCTTTAGATACCTCCTTTCGGGCAGTGGCTGTGCAGCTGCACCTGGATAGGAGGTATACTATCATTTCTGCCCACATTCTACCGTCAGCTGACTTCGACGCGGGGGACTTCCGCTGCGTCGTGGCACGGTTGCCGAGGCCCTATCTCTTGCTTGGAGATCTGAACGGCAGGCATCCTCTCTGGGGAGATTACTCCGTAAATCTCAGGGGACAAGTCCTTGCCGATCTGATCGAAGAGCTTGAGATGGGTGTCCTAAACGGGGACGAGTTTACGCATCACTGTCCGAGAACCGCTTCATTTTCTTGCCTTGACCTATCTTTGTGCTCTTCGGATGCACAGCCTGATTTTGATTGGGGGGTGGTCGATGACCTCCATGGTAGTGATCACTTTCCCATTCAAATATCATTTTAAGGGCAACTGCCGCCTGAGAGACCACCTCGGTGGTGCTTGGCGCGGGCGCGGTGGCCTGCATTTCAGGAAATGACTGAATTCTCTATCTCAGTCGAGGAATTTAGGTCGGCAGATGAGGCCGTTGAGTTCTTCTCCGGCAACCTCATCGCCGTGGGCCTGACTACTATTCCTAGGATGTCTGGCCGTTTTGCACGCCGACCACTCCCATGGTGGTCGGCCGAGTGTGAGACGGCCCTCAAACAGAAGCGTTATGCCTACATGCGCTATAAGCGCCGCCCGAACGATTTCACTGTCGCTGAATTTCGTCGGGCTAGGGCTAGGTTCCGGTATATTTCGAAGCACGCCCGCCGCTCTTCTTGGCGGGCATACGTGTTTTCACTTAACGGGAAGACCCCTTTAGCTGAGGTGTGGAAGCGAGTCAAAAGGATTCGGGGCAAGTTCTCGCAGGACCCCCCTCCCGTTCTCCAGGAGAATGGGACCGCAATCTCAGACCCCGCGTCCGTAGCGGAATCCTTCGCGACCGCTTTTTCTGCATTCTCTAGCCGTGATGCTGCTCCGCCAGCATTCAATGCACGTCGTGATGTCGCGGAAGGCCGCCGGCTGGACTTTACCTCCAGAGGCGGAGAACCCTTCAACGACAAGTTTACTGTAAGCGAGTTGCGTTCCGCTCTCGCTTCGTGCACGGACACCGCCCATGGTCTGGACGATGTCCCGAACGCCATGCTTCGACACCTGGGTGAGCCAGGCATGGCCTTTCTCTTAGATTTGTTTAACAGGATCTGGGTGGAAGGTCTTCTCCCAGACTCCTGGCGAATCGCTACTGTGCTTGTCTTTCGCAAACCGGGGAGAGATCACTCTACTCCGACCGGTTTCCGCCCAATCTCTCTAACCTCTTGCGTGTGCAAGTTGATGAAGAAATTGGTAAATGTTAGATTAGCCTTTTTCCTGGACAGCGGAGGCCATCTGTCTTCCGCACAGTGCGGCTTCCGCAAGTTCCACTCCACGTCGGATGCTCTGCTCCGACTGGAAAATGCCGTCTGCGAGGCTTTCCTTCGTAGACAGCACTACGCCACGGTGTTTTTCGATCTGGAGAAGGCCTATGATACCGCATGGCGATACGGTATCATAGAGACTCTCCACACGATGGGGGCAAGGGGACGCCTCCCAATTTTTATATCTGAATTTTTGCGAGATCGTCGATTCCGCGTACGGGTGGGGGGAGCCCTCTCCGGCTTAAAGGAGCAGGAAGAGGGTGTCCCGCAGGGAAGTGTCCTCAGTGTCACACTCTTTGCCCTGAGCATCAACGGCATCACCTCGGTGCTGCCGGAAGATGTTCTCGCTACGCTCTACGTGGACGACCTTTCGATCTCTTTTGGCGCGGCCCAGATGCCAACTCTGGAGCGTCGACTCCAACAGGCATTGAACCACGTCTCTCGCTATGCCGAACCGCACAGGTTTCGGTTTTCCTTGGCCAAGACTAAGGTGGTGCACTTCTGCCGCCATCCACGGCTTCACCCCGACCCAGATTTGTTTCTTAGTGGGGTGCGCCTGGATGTGGTTGAGTCGCACCGTTTCCTTGGTCTTGTATTCGACCGACGCCTCACCGTGGAGGCTCATATTCGCAGCCTTAGGGTGTCTTGTACCTGCGCCAAGGACATTCTTAGTTCCGTGATGTTCAGCGCTTGGGGCGCTGATAGGGCTACTGCCTTACTTTTTTATCGATCCTTTGTTCGTTCGAAGCTCGACTACGAATGCGAGTTTTATGCATCCGCAGCCGAGCGTTTATTGCGGAAGGTGGATTCGATCCACCACACTGGCCTTCGCCTTGCGACCGGTGCCTTCCGCACTTTCCTCATTGAGAGCCTGTTGGTCGATGCTGGGGAGATGCCACTCGCTCTGCGCCACGTGCAGTGAATCACTCGACTGTACGGGCGAGCCCGGCGCCTCCCTCAGTCGCCAACAGCTCTTACTGCATCCGCAGCTGATCTCGATGGTGCCTATGCCATCGAGAGACCCCAGTCATACCCTCAGCCTTTTGGGTTTAGGGCCAGGAAACTCCTTCGAGAGCTAGATATCGCTCTCGGGCCGGTGGCGCCCCTGGTTTTGCCCAGGACGCCACCCTGGAGGGTACCATATTTGGCTATTTGTCGCCACGCCTCTGCTCCCAAAGCTTGTACTGCGCCGGGAGTATTGCGTTCGACCTTTTTGGAGCACACATCTTGTCACGCTGGAACCGTGCCAGTGTATACGGATGGCTCCAAGTCCCAAGAGGGGGTCGGCTTCCACGCCGTATCCTCTGTTTGAAGTCAGCGGGGCTCTACCAGGCGCTGCGTCTGTCTTCACGGCCAAGCTGGTGGCAATACACCACTCGGTACGGGAGATTACGCGACGTGCCCGGTTCGGAGACCGGATTGTGATCTATAGCGACTCACAAAGCGCCCTGAGTGCTCTCGGGGCATTGGAATCTCCGCATCCCCTGGTTCGCGATATCCGTGACGCCACGGTTTTGGCGAGCCGAGCAGATGTCGAGATTATCTTCTGCTGGGTTCCTGGACATGTAGGAATTGCGGGGAATGAGCGCGCCGATGAGGGCGCCAAAGAGTCCGCGAGGACTCTGCGACCGGACCAGCGTTTCGCTCTTCCCCACACCGACTACATGGTAGGAATACGGGCAGCTCTTCGGACTGCTTGGCAAAGAAAATGGAGACGGTCGAAGGGAACTTAAAGTTGCGTGCCATTGCGCCGCGACTGTTCCCATGGACCTATCCCCCAAATGCCGCGGCGGATTCAGGTTGCTTTCTGTCGTCTTCGAATCGGACACACTCGTGTGACGCATCGCTACTTGATGGAGCGCTCGCATGCGCCCTATTGCAACGACTGCGTTGTCCTCCAGACTGTTCGGCATATTCTTGTCGGATGTCCACGCCTGGGTGATCTTCGCGCACAATACCTGTCCCCGTACTTGGATGTTCGGGGTCGCTACCGCCTGTCTCTTGTACTCGGCACCATGACTGGTGGACTTATTGACTTTTGGGGGGAGGCCGGCCTTCTCCCTTTCATTTAACCCGGTTTTATTGTTGTTGTTGTTTTTGTTATCGTTTTTGTTATTGCTTTGTTATTGCTATTTCTTTTTATTGTTGTTTCCTGTTGAATTATTTTGAAGTAGCCTAGAACTAGGCTGTTTGTTTACGGCAACTTATGCCTAAGTCGGCAGTCGCCAGATAGCCCCTTAATCAAAAAAAAAAATAGGTGTCAAGAAGAAGTAATAAAACGTAATATTTGTGTTCAAGAGAGAATATACCTCTAATTTCCATTCAAAACCAAACTCCAAATACACGTAAGAGGCAAACAGTAGGGAAGGTAGTATTTAGGAGAAGATTGGAATTAACCACTAACAGCATATTTTCATCTGTGTTGAACCAGAATAATTAATATCACAATTAACCAAAATACCTATAATCTTAATTTAAACGAAAACACCAATTTACTATAGGAAGAACCAATATGGCTTCTAAATAGTGAGCACTTGGAAAACAACCGAGTTTGATCACTCATCAAAGAAGGATTCAATGATTACAGCTTTATGATTGTCAACAACGCTTCCAAAATATTCACTCTGTCTCCCTCTCTCTCTCTCTCTCTCTCTCTCTCTCTGTGTCTCTGCGTCTCTCTCTCTCTCTATCTCTTTATCACTCTGTATCTCTCTATTTCCCTCTAGCTTTCTCCCACTTCCTCTCTCTTAAACGATATAGGAGTAAAAAATGCGTGAATATTTTTCAAATCCTCTAATAATCACGATCCCACGTGATATTTCAAGGAAATAAAAATCATGATAAAGGAAAAACAGACATATAATGATGAAAGCAAGCTATCCTAACATATTATCGAACACTATGATAACCAAAGAGGAAAATTAAAAAGAAATATTGAAAAAGTCAAGAGATAAGAATAGGTGGTACAAAATTGTAAAGTTAATCCAAAGGATTTATAGGCTCTAGTAAACAATAGAAGGCCAATAAAGAACAATATTGGGCCGTTGAGAGTTAGTGATGGCAGTATAAAATTCACTAACTCTGACATAGCTTGCTTATTGAACAAATATTTAAGGACTCTTTTCCTAAGAAAGAAATCTCTCATATACCTGAACTAAATAAGATATATGAAGGCAAAGACTCATTAGAATATGGTAGATGTACTGAAGAAGATGTTTGTAATTTAATTAATAAAATGCATGTGAACAAATCACCTGGACCTGATATTTTTATCTCAGAGTTCTGAAAGAAATTCAGGATGTTATTAGCAAGCATCTTGCACATATTTTTTACACCATTACACAATGAAATTTTCTAAAAATGACTGGAAATATGAAAATGAAACCCTGATCTTTAAAAGGGGTTGCAGAGAGTTAGTTAAAAATTATCGACCGATTATTTCAATTTCAGTGGTTGGAAAACTTCTGGAATCAGTCAATTGTATTTCATTTAAAATCAAAAGAATTGTTTAGAAATTCTTAACATGGATTTAGAAGAAATAAATCTTCTCTAACGAATTTGTTGGACTTCTTCTCATATGTATTTGAGCCATGTGATGACGAGAAGTCGATTGATATCATATAAATCGATTTTCAATAAAGCGTTTGACAAAGTCCTTCACAAATTGTTGACAAAAAAACTTAGAGGATTGGGAATTAAAGGAGAATGGCATAAAATGTAATAGAGAGAGGCACGTCGACAATATTTATCAGGACCGCATTAGATAAATGCATTGTAAGTGGTGGGTCAACCCTGCACTCCTCTTCAGGGGGAAGTAGATCTGTTAGGTTCATAGCAGTCTTATCTATTTTTGGTTGCCTGAAATCACGTATCTCTTCCTCATCCACAGTAACTTCTCGGATCTTCTTGATTCGGTCAATAGCTAATTTCCTGTTCTTCTGATCCACATCTGCCAGTATTGCCAAAAGGATGTTCTCAGGATGGGCCCAGTAGGAATTCCTTCGGATTGTTTGCCATGCTATGGCTTCACTGGCAGGTTGGAGTATTTGCAGAAGATTGATCTGTTTCAGGAGATGTTTAGATCCCGCTGTGAATTTCGGAGCGAATTTGATTTGAAACCGGATGAGCCCATAATGACAGACCACAAACTCTGTGAGCCCATACAATTGATTATTATTTTATGTGTTGCCACATAAAGTCGACATATTCTTCTGGCAGCGTTGAGCCATCTTGCATGAGATTTTGGCCCTAGTTTCATATGTAAGAGGTCATCGTCAATTACTTTACTTCTAATAGCCCTGATAACTCTGTACAGTAGGTCTGGTCCCGACTAAGCTCAATCACATCTACATTGGCAAGAGGAGCTCCTTTAGCAATGCAGTAAAACCAGTTGATGATACTGGTAGTTTCACAGATGGTTAAGGCTTTTCCACTGAATTCCACCTTCTGTCGGACAAATATATTTCCTGCACAGGTGCATCGAAAGAAGCTCATTTAGATGCAAGCTGCAGATGATCAACTGTAAAGGATGATGTAATTGACATTCCAGCCCTCTGATGGGTCAATTCTTGTAGCCAGTATTAGTTGCCGTGCTGTTAGCTCCCACTACTTTCATCTCATCTTTAATATCATTTTCAACAATCCATTTCATTAGTTCGTATGCACTTCCTGCATCTGTTCCTCGTTCAATAGTTAAATGATTCAAATAGATGATACCAGCTTTGCCTGCAAAGACAGAATGATCTTGAATTTCATTTTGTCCATACCATTTGTTGCCTTTCTTCTTTTTAGCTACTGTTGTGTCTCTCCTCAAATAAAAAACAAAGCAGTAGTTTTCTGATGTTACAAACATTCAGATTCGATGAAGTTCCTCCTTAACATTTGTCGTGCCCTCCAGATTTTGCGATGGTCATTTACATCGAGGCGGTCTTCTGCGCTACTAATAGCAGCAGCAGCTCTATTTGACACAGAATACCGATCTGTTTCCATGGCAATTATTGGTATTGGTACGATGTTGATTTATGTTCTCGCCAAGACTTTCTTCCATTTATCATCAGAAATATCAGAAAATGATGTTTCTTCATCCAAGGCTTCATCTGAAATGAAGTTTTTTCTTCCCTCTTCTATTTTTATGACTCTCTTCTTCTTCTCTTGTTTCCTGAATTCGATCTTCTCTGATTTTCCCTTTTTTTAATCATTTGACTTGTTTTTACATCCACTCCTCCAAATGTTATGTGACGCCTAGTTCTTTGGTCAATAAGAAATTCATGCTCTCGACGTGGCACTTCCATGTTCTTTTCACACTTGCAATCTAACATATCAGCACACTGGTAGCCTGCTATATCAAAAGGTTGACCCAATGATAAGATAAGCTTCTTACTCTTAGTCGTATTCATCCCTTTTCTTGATATCACAGAAGCTTTTTCCACCAATCGGAGCAATTTGGCTTTTTTCTAAATCTCAGTAAGGGTCTGGGATACCTTAAGGAATAACATCCTTGTTCCTCTTGTATTCACATCTTCCAACCTGTTGTTTTGTTGGCAACTCATAATGAAAAGGGTGTGGAAGTGGGGAACCAAAGACAGTGTGACCTGTTGATGTTCGAGGTCTTTTGCTAATTATAGCCCTGAAAATGAATCAGAGAAAGATGCGTTAGTTTAAAACAGAAATAATACATGTGATGATTGAATCTATAACATACATTCAAAAAGGTGAAGCCATATCCCTCCATAGGAAATCCTCTGTAAATATCTCGCAAATTCTTTAACATCGATTATTTTATAGTACCCTCCTAGTAGTTCACAAACAAGGAATTCCTCAATCTAAACTTGCCTAAACGTTAGTTACATAAGGAGTTAAAGTGCAAATTTTGTTCCTGTACGAAAATTACCCATTTCTAGCTTCAGAGACGAGAACTACATATAATAAATGAATACAACCAGCCTCACCCTACGGAATAGATCATTTTTAAGCAAAGTTTAGCCCCTAAAAAGGGGGTTTTATGATTTTTTCAGATTTCTTTCTTCTCTATTTCCAAATTTCGGAGTGTCTGCTCTACAAAACCTGAAATGTGCCTTAAAATTGGTTGCAACACTACGCCCTATTGGACAAAATAGTTAAGTGATATGCCTTAGGGTTCTGGGTTAGGCCCTTTGCTATTTATAACGTACCTTAATGATCTGAACACAGATCTCGGGTTAAAAATTGTAACATTTGCAGATGACACAAAACTTGAAAAATGGGTATTTAGTCAAGATGATGCAGACGAACTTCAGAGATATATGATTCGTATAGAAAAATGGTCAAGAGAATGGAAACTGCGTCTAAATTTAGATAAGAGTAATTTAATGTCTATTGGAAGCCAAAAGCCACAAGTTATGTACACATTTTTTAGTTCGAAAATATCAGAAACAAAAGTTGAGAAAGATTTAGGTGTATAAATATCGAGTGATCTTAAGTTTAGTCTTCAATTCATTGGAACAGAAGAAGGGCGTCCCAGATCCTCTGATACAAAAAACGTAAATTTAAATGCAGAAATGAAACCTTCGACTAAATTCATATAATGCATTAGTTCGCCCACATTTGGAATATTGTGCACAGTTCTGGTCTCCACTTTTATGGGAGGATATTGAAAGGCTTAAGAATGTTCAAGCAAGAGCAACCAAACTAATACCATCGTTAAGAAAACATAACTATTAAACAAGATTGAAAAGACTAAATCTTTTAAACCTGAAAACGATGGAAATGCGATACCAACTCATAGAAATATTGAAGATATTAAAGAAGATTGCAAATGGTGAAGCTGGAATATGTTTCAAGTTAAATGATGATGAGACAATGGGATGAAGCTAGTACCGTTGCTTTTTAAAACAAATCTAACTGGTGATTTATTTTGGTAGAAAATTGTAAACCTTTGGAATAAACTGCCACAGGATGTAACATCCTGGTTAATGTATTTGATGTCCTCACCAGTGAAGGGGTTTGATTCCTGATGAGAACAGACATATTTTGGTGCGTGTAGGGAGCAACCACCAATGATGAGGTCAAATTTATCCTCATTTTTATAGATTTAATAAATATGGATAGCCTTCGACTAAAACTTGTTTACATACTATCATTTTCATTAAATTACCCCTATTTTAATCCTTATTAATGCTCCTATTAAACTGCAATCTGATATCATATTTCATCTAAATTTAAAGCCTAATAAAATCCCCCCCGAATTAAATAAACCGGATTACTCCTTTATGTCTATTGTCCCAAATTTGTTTTAAAAGGAATTTCACAAAGTAAAAACTCGGTTCTGTTTTTTAGAATCACAATTAACAAAATTCCTCCTTCACAGTTGCAGTAATGAGGGACGATTATTCAGCGGGAAAATTCCTTTGTGCCAATTTGAGAGAAATTCTGCTGGTCAAACGAAAGGCAAATTGTGTCCAAAGGCCATTAAATTGGCCAAATTGTTCTACTCGAAGAGATGCCAATTGAAACGCGTTTATTTGAGTAAAGACAAGAATTAAAGTTGAGAGACTCTCTGAACTTAGTTCCTTTTTAGTCGGTCGCGAGAACCGTAACCGTTTTACCTTCAAAGAGTTCTGGAGCAAAAACATCGTAACTATTCGGCCGATTCTAACGATATTTGAAACACTTATGTCGTTTTATATTCCCTTTCGAATGATATAATTACCAAGGTCCTCCCAAGGTTAGTCCTGGAATTATTTGGCAATATCATCGTAACTATTTGGCCGATTCTGACGATATTTGTAACACTTATGTCGTATTTCATTCTATTTCGAATGCTATAAATGCCAAGGTCCTCCCAAGGTTAGTCCTGGAATTATTATACGAAAACTAACTATGGGTGGGATTGCCCCCATTTTTTGAAAGTTTTAAAGGTCATAAGGTCATAAGGTCATATTTTCATAAGGACATAAGTGAGAATAATTGAGAGCACGAGACTTAGGTCTGTTAAACTTGTTTCAGAAGCAGAGTTTCTGATAAAGGAAGGAAAGACATCCAGATTAGGAGTATAATGTCAAGTTCAGTTGAATTATAAAATAGAATCAGTCCCTTTTAGCCTAAGTTAATTATGATACGGAATAATAACTGTAAAAGAATTACAGTAACATGTTTGTTACTCTAATTACTGCATCCACATGTAATTCATTGAATAATAATTAATAAAACTCATAACTAGGAAAGAGCTTATTTAGTAAATCAAGTAATACTTCAGAAAATGTTTTCATTCAATTAAAATGAGAACAAAAGAAAACGGATGAATGAGTAACTAAATTAAACATAAAATGAATTCCCATATTTTTTAAACTTTTTCCTTAGGCACAAAAGTGAAGGAGAAATAAATTCAATATCGATAAATGTTACATAAATTGATCTATAACAATATTTTCTATGAATCTATTTAATAACAATGAATGCATTTCATTGTTGTTTTTATGAAGCGAATTCCTATGATTGTTTGTAATAACAATGAATCCATTTAGATGTAGTTTTTGTGACAGCCATTCGAATTCCACTCATTTCCATAAGTCGCGATTTGCTCATCTTGGCTATTATTTTGTTCCCACTCTCTTTGTTTACGCCAAGGTAGCATCTAGAGTATTAAAATTGTAGCAATGTTATAAGTTAAGTGAGGTAACATTAAATACAGATTAACAAACACCTTAATTGAAAAGTTATTATTTTTTCAAGAAATTAATGCCTCTTTTCAAAGGAAATTAAATTATTTTTAGTATACAAAAAGAGTAATTCAGCAACTTATTTTCCATTATTATTAACAATGCTCTGGCATCGTTAATATAATAGAAGTTACTATTAGTTTTAAAATGGCTACAAAAGGTCTAAAGATTACTAGCTTACATAGAGCCTAAACATTGCTAGCTTAAATAAGGCCTAGGAATTACTACAGTTTAAGAAAAGCCTAAACATCGCTGACTTGTAATAGGCCTAGGAATTGTTACAGCTTATAAAAGGCCAAGGAATTGGTAGCCTTAAAAAGTTCTAGGTATTGCTAACTTGAAATAGGCCTAGGAATGAATACACGATATAAAAGGCCTAGGAATTACTAGCTTAAATAAAACCTAAGAATTGTAAGTGAAATTAACGGTTAAAAAGGCTTAAGCTTTGCTACCTTAAATTAATTCTCGGCAATACATCTTTAAATAAGGCGTAGGCTTTGACAGCTTTAATAAAACTCAGAAAATATGAGAGCTTATAAAATGCCTAGTACGACTTCCCCTCCGCATTCATGATAATAGGATATATATATATATATATATATATATATATATATATATATATATATATATATATATATATATATATATATATATATATATATATATATAATATATATATATAAATATATATATATAAATATATATATATAAATATATATATATATATATATATATATATATATATATATATATATATATATATATATATATATATATATATATATATATGAGTCGGGGAAAACTCCAACCACCCCTCGGCCCATTACTCGACAGCTAGCTTAAATGAAGCTTAAGAATTACTACAGATAGTAAAAGACAGAGGCATTGGCAGCCAAAAATTGCCGAAAAAATACCATAACTAGTAAATGAAGAAGCATTGCTAGCTTATAATCGGCCTAAAAAAATATTACAGCTAGTAAAAAGCAGAGAGATTGCTAGCTTACATTTTGGCTAACAATTACTACAGCTACTTAAAGGAAGAAGCAATGCGAGCTCAAAACAACTAATTTTGGTATGAACTTGTGGGTACTTTTCAGCGATAAAAAAAAATATAAATTTTACAAAACTGAATAATTTTATACCCGAAGTAAACAGAATAATATGCTCTCAACCCTGGCCTATTAGTGAGATTTGTTTTAGTTTCACAAACTCTATATTCTTAGTAAATATTGGTAGTAATACCATTTAAGTATCATCTTTCTTTCATTTCTTTTACTTTCACTGACCCAATGATGTCGCATGATACCCTTTGGGTTAGTAGAGAGTAATAAATTAAATTAAGACTATTTTAGCTTTAAAACAGGTCTAGTTATTGCTAGCGTAGAAAAAAGGTATACGTCAAATTTCTAGCTTAAAAAGGGATAGGTATTACTACCCTAGAAAAACGCATAAGTATTACTAGCCCAGAAAAAGCATAGGCATTGCTAGCTTAGAACAAAGGCATGAGCACTATTTACTTTAAAAATGCATAGACAAAATGCTAACTTGAAGATAGTGATAGACATTGGAAAAGGTTTAATCATTGCGAGCCTAGAAGAAATAATAGGCATTGCTAGCTTAGAAAAATGCATAGACATTGCTAGTTGAGAAGATGCATAGGCCTTCCTAGGTTAGAAAAATGAGTAGACATTGCTAGCTTAGCAAAGGGAATAGGCATTTCTAACTTAAAAATGCAGTTCTAGCCTAGAAAAAAGCATAGGCATTGCTCACTCTCAGAAAAAAGGCATATGCGTTACTAGTATAAAAGAGAGATATAAATTACTTGCTTAAAATATGGCCTAGGAATTGTTAGTTTAAAAAGGGGTAGACAGTGCTAGTTTATAAATAGTTCTAGGCATTGTTAGCGCAAAATGCAGCATGGGCCTTGCTAACTTAGAAAAAGGCCAAGGCATTTCTAGCATAGAAAAATGCCTAGACATTGATATTTTAGAAAAAAGCATAGACATGTTTAGCTTAAAGATATAGGCATTGCTAGATTAGATTAAGCCATAGGCCTTTCTAAATTAAAAGAAGACCCAGGTTAATTGCTAGCTTAAAAGGAGGATAGGAATTGCGCGCTTAGAAAGGTCTACCATTGCAAGCTTAGTAAAGAGCTAGCATTGATAGCTTAGAAAAAAGCATAAGCATTACAACATAGACAACGTCCTAAATATTGCTTACTTAAAAGAAGACATTTGTCAATTGCTAACTTAGAAAAATGCGTTGGTCTTTCTAACATAAAAAACAACTAGGCCAATTACTAGCTTTAAAAGTTTCTTATGTATTGACAGATTTAGAAAATGCCTAGGTATTATTGCACTTATCTTTATATAGTTCTCGGCAAAATCCGAACAAGTCACACAACTTTACAAAGCACTTTTTATGTCTTCTCTAAAGATATTAATTGCTAGACAACCTAATATACTATACATGAACCACATCCTGGACAAATTCTGTATGTAGATTATGTAAGTGTGTTCGTGTCACATTTAAAAAATTAACTTAGCAAAAAGATTTCACTGAAATGTACGAAATATATTCGACTCAGTGAGTCATTTTCAACGAGGTCAGATGATGCTCAACTTCATCAAGGCAAACCCTTCCAATAACGACCTAATATTGCCTTTTAAGGCTTAAATAAACTAACCAGGCCATTACATATTCATTTTAAAGATAAAGAGGAGAGGCTCATGTTCCATGTTGTTGTAAGACGATTATTATAATGTTATTTAGTGTTATTTGAATACTATAAATAATATCAATTATGTTATAATCATGGCATATGCTTGAAACCAAAAAATATATTGGCAATGATTCAATTGAATTATTTGCAATTTAATTAATGATTATCTTATAATATTTAATCCTTGTCTATATTATAAATAAGAGCATTTTATTTATAATGTCCTTTTTTACATATGAATGGAACATAGCTGATGTTGAAAACTCCCTCTCTCTGTCTCTCCCAAATACACCAAAACTATGTGTGCAATGTGTTCTCTTTTATTGTCTATCACTTCCATCAATTCATTTAGTTTAGTTTATAAACCACTAAACTAACGCAAGCATCAAAATCTATAAAATTTTGTTTATTATTATTTTGTTCCAGAAATACACCCTCCAAAACATGTTACACCTGAAAAAAGGAGTAGCGGCACAGTCTCCAGCCCATAGCACCCCTAGACATTGTGGAGGTCTAATTCAGGTCACTTTTACACCTCTTTAAGACTTGCCAATGTATTTTTCATCCCAATTTCGACACAGTAAATGGTGAAAGGGGTCTCACATGGTCTTAAAAACTCTCAAACTTGCCTTTCTCGGTCGCACGTTGATTTCCTTCTACTAATTGTGGATTCTTGGCTTGTAGGGCGCCGCCAGGAACCCCCTCCTACCAGTCTCAGCCCCCCTCCCACACACACACACCGGGTATAGAAATGTATTACCAACCAGGTCTTTTACACCCTTTTTTCATATTTATGCGTCTCTATATTTCTTCGTGATTTTAATTTCAAGGATAAAATGATTTTAATTATTTATATGATTATTAAATTTGACTTCGTATTGCACTAGTTCATTTTATGCTTCCTTTGAAAAGGGAAACCTTGATTGTATTGTCTTTTATTATAAAAGTAACAATTATTTTATTTTTAATGCTTCTCCCTTCTTTGGATTTCCACCTAATTAACGCAATTCGTTCTTACTTTATCTTTAAATACACGAGCATAAATTGGTTAAACATTGAGGTAACATAAATTGGTTAAAAATTGAAGTAAATTAAATTGGTTAAACATTGAGGTTAGGGAAATTTATTCAATTAAGCTTCAGAAAAGTCAGTTTAATTAAATCGAGCTCGCAATATTAAAGCATCAAAAGAGAGTTTGCTAATTACCTACACTTGTTGTTCCAGAAAGAATATATACCCCTTTACCCATAATTCTTTATATATATATATATATGTCGAGGTTTAGTGAGTGGGTAATCCCAGTCCCCCCTCCTAGGCATATATTATAATCCCGCACTAAGGTGAAGTGGAGGTGAAGTGTAGCCAATACACCTACCGTAGCCACTTCCGGTGAATAAGAATAACTCCGGTGCTTCCCTTTTGATCAAAGTTAAGTTAATAATCCCCCGAGTGTGTCCTCACTCAGTAAAAGCCAGTCATGGGTGGACTTATGAAATATTGAAATTTAAGCCGAGTGGATTGCTTATTAATTGCCAAAGGATCATCCAAAATAGTTAAACACACAGATACAAAAATAATCTTTAATATACATGAATTAGAAATATGAAACATCGTATATAGGTATAAATAGGATTAATCTTTACACTGAATAAGTAAATCTATATAATGTCGTGGGGATTACACTTGAATTCTAAGTACTCGGATGCTTGCGTCTTAATTGCACCCGACAAAATGAATGGAATAATATTATGGAATTAAGCACTGAATTAATCAACTGAATTAATCACCTGAACTAATCGAGGTTATGAGCTCGGGATGGAAATTCTAGTTAGCGCTTAAACTGGTGAAGTTAGGGGAGGGGGTAATTCACTTTAACGATACCTTGGAGTTCGAAAGAATTTGGAGGGTGAAGGTGAATGTCTTCTTCTTCCTACGATGTTCACCCTTATCCCGGTCGTCTGAGGTTACCGAATTGTGTGTAATCCTTGACCGGCGTCCTGATGTAATGATCCTAGATCGAATCTCAAGGACGAGTTAGACTGTGACTTAAATCGGATTTCTTCTCCTCGAATTGACTGTCCGCTTCTTTGGCTCCTGGACTTGGTAGCCAAAACTGATTACCTAGCTACGTCTAGGGTAATCCGCAGAGGGAGGTCCTATGTAACCTCTGAGTCTGAAGGGGGGGGGAGGCTCTGCGAGAAGTTTGGTAGCTACAAGTACCGTGACGGCAATAACCAATTCCCCGAAGTTCCTTTCTTCACAACGGGCGAGACTAGCTTGTGTGTGAGACTAGCTCCACACACAACGTAGGTCCAGGATCTTCTGCCTGACTCCAGAGATAATTTTCCCTTTTATTTCCCTCATGAACAAAAATTGAGAGAGAGCACCAGATAATCATAAAATTATTATCGCTGCGCGAAATACCTTTTTCATTTGCTGCCAGACAGAGTAAATCCTTCATACCTTTGCTGCCAGACAGAGTACATCCTTCACACCTTCGAGCTGTCGTTGCTCCACGTCGCGGTTTACGACGGCACGAAAACTCGGCCCTTCGTCGGCTCAGGTATCTTTAGCGGCAGACATTTTCCTGAGCGGTCGGTCGCAAATTTGGTCGTCTCATTGGTGGGAAAAGGGGCGGAGGGAATTCGAGGCGAAAGGTGAATTTGGAATACGGGAGGGACGCGCAGCTTGTGTCGGGGTATTTCTGCGTATTCTAATGTATCCGGTATTTAGACTTCTACATCATATATATATATATATATATGTTTTTTTAAAGACCAGGTTGTGCTGCGCCATTACTAGTTTTCTTTTGCGACGTTCAAACAGGCGAATGAAGGTTTTAGTATCTAGGTAGAGATGAAAAATTAATAGAGGTAAGTCAATTTTACTTTAAATTAAAATAATTTTGCGGTGAGTCTTCGGTTTCCTTCAGTTATCTTGAGACGGGAGTCTTTGTTGTTTCCGAGCCGGTGTTGATCTTAAGGTATCTACCATTCAGCTTGCCTCCTTTATCGGTAACGAGCGTGGATTGGCGATCGTGAGCAGCAAACAATGAAGTTCTTTGTTGCTTTTTCTTTTGAATAAAGTGGAGAAGTAAATGTAAGGTATAAAGATGGAAGTTAGGTAGGTTCCAGAAAGATAGTGGCAAAATAAGAACAAAGCATTAGGTCCACAAAGAGATGCAATGTTACCTGGAGGTTAGGCTAATCTTTTTCTTTTCGTTTGGGTGTTGGTTTATCTTTGGTTAAAGTTGAAGTATTTTGTTGGCATTCAAGCCTTTATTTTTGTTTAACTCTTGTAGTTTATGTTTAGTCGGTATTTAATTTCTTAGTTGTAGTTTGTGCTTTTATTTAATTTGGGAATTTTGTGGAATTGGGCGTTCTAGCCTTTACTTTGCCTTACTTGAATTTGCATCATTTTCTTGACCTGTATTTGTGGATGTTTGGTTGTTCTTTTTTACTTTGTTTGCAGTGTGTGCCGTCTTCTGAAGCAGCGCCTCGATCTGACCTTTCTAATCGGCGCATCAACGTAGCGTTCAGTCATTGGACTGTTCGCTTTAATAGCCTGAGTTCTCCCCTTTCATACTAATAATAGATATTATATTATATAGTCGCCAATACCACGATGTTAACAAGACCCTCAACTTTGGGGTTTTAGGGCAAGGAAATTTCTTTGAAATTTTGATATAACCCTCGATTCGATGACGCCAATGAATCTGCCTATGAAAACGACCGTGATGACACCTCCTTTGAAGGTTTGTCGCTTTCCTATTTTGGTCATCATGCATCCTGCGCACTCTAGCTGGGTCACTGGAAACAGGTGGGACTTTTGTAGGAAGCGAGGTCGGCTTTCATACTACCTTCCACACTTGTCTGTTTTCACCGCCAAGAGGGTTGACAGATAGCGCAAGGTCTGGGACATTACGTGTCGTGCCGGGATCAGATACCGGTTTTTAATCTAGAGCAAGGTCATCAGACCTAAGTCGGGTGCTCACAATTATTCTGACTCATAACCTTATGACCTTGCAACCTTGAAAGCTTTCAACAAGTGGGGACAATCCAACCCATAGTTAGTTTTCTTTTAATAATTCTCGGTGTAACTTTGCAAGGACCTTGTCAATTATAACATTCAAAAGAGGATGTAAAACAACAGATGGGTTTCAAATTTAGTTAGAATGGGCCATATTGTTACGATGTTATTGCCAAAAAACTCTTTTAAAAGTATAATTGTTACCATCCGCCCGACGTCCTAAGGACCAACAGAGTAACTTGTAGAGTCGCACGCGACTAAAAAAAGGTAACAGATAATAATAACAAAGAAATAAACTCCTCGAGATGATTTATAACTCAAAAAATTAAATTAAAATAAATAAGAAATATAAAAAGAACTAATAACTATAAACCCAAATCAACCGATCGATTTCCATTATTCTATTTCGCAGCAACTCAATTTTATTTATGCCCAAAGAAATTGAAAAACGGTAATTAATTTCTTTTCGAGGGGAGTTGGGGGGGAGGGGGGAGTAAGAATTTACATTCCGGACGGAAGGTAATCCTCATGGATTTAGTTAGCATTTATGTGGCAACACATGTTGTTGTACCCTTCTGAATCGATGAATGCGCTAATTTTTAAAAATCAATTAAAAATAATATTTTTCAGAAAAAATCAAAATATTTCCCCCACATTTGATTGACCTCAGCCCTCTCGTCACCCCCCCCCCCTTCCCCCTCCCGCAAAGTTCATTAAAAATCATCCGAAATTGTTCTCTCCGTTCTCTCTTAATTATGCCTGTTATATGCGTGTATTATGCGTGTATTATGCCTGTAATATGCGTGTATTATGCGTGTATTATGCCTTTATTATGTGTGTATTATGTCTGTATTGTGCGTGTATCATGCGTGTTTTGTGCGTGTATCATGCCTGAATTGTGCGTGTATCATGCCTGAATTGTGCGTGTATTATGCGTGTATTATGCCTGTATTATGCGTGTATTGTGCGTGTATTATGCGTGTATTATGCCTGTATTATGCGTGTATTGTGCGTGTATTATGCGTGTATTGTGCGTGTATTATGCGTGTATCGCATGGGATCCTTAACTGTTATTCCGCGCGTCGTGATCATTTATAGCGCCAATTACCCCGTAATCTTCTCCGCCGCCGCCTCCGCCTTCTTCGAGGCCATTACAAGCTTCGTTAACCTCCGCGTAATAACCGGAATCCCATAACGAAGTCTAGTGCCGTGGAATGTTAATAATGCCGTCTAAATTATACAATATTGTATTTTGTTTGATAATTACAACACCGTTTGCTAATTTAGTCCTATTCCCTTGTAGGAGGAAGCGTTATGGAAGAGGCTGTGTGAACTGGCAAACACGAGTGGGTTGTAAAAGTCGAGATGTAGGGTTGGTGTATACATTGTATAACAAAGTTCGGTGCATAATTTCTCGTCTAACCTCAATATAAAAGAAAATCATACAGAAATTTCATTTATACTCATTTATTTAAAAAAAAAATACATGACAAAGACTCGAAGGGTTTCTTTGTTATTTAACTAATTCCGTGAAATCGGTGTCGGCCTTCTCGGCGGTCCCCTTGCCAAACTGGGTAAAAACTGGGGTTATCCTGAACCTAAGCTCCATCTTTGGGGTCCTCGGGGACTTGGTGGTCTCTCACTCTCCCAACCTCGCCTCACATACATAATAGTCCAGGGGGTTGAAGTCTGGGGAGTTAGGAGGCACCAGATGTTCGGTTGGTGTGGTCAAAGAAAATGTCTGACAGCAAAGACTCGGTCCTCCTGCTTTGTGTGGCACAAATACAGGGTGAATTCAGAGTTGCGAATGACGACAAATTACCCACCACACCCTTTAAATCGTATACCACTTCACTCTGTGTATACAGGTCGGTCTTGGCATATATAACCTAGGTGGAGAAATATAACACTTTATTTTCTTTGAAGGTGTCACTAGTAGTTGATGAGGAGTTAGAACAACTATAATAAAAGAAACCTACAAAAATTGGAACTACAGCATCCATTTTTGTTGAAATTTGTTACCTTTAACAAACGGTATTTGAACGGTATTTATTTATCTTCTTAGGTTCTTAATATCAGATTAGAGTTGTTTAAAATGCCCTTTATATATAGAAACACAAAAAGGCGTATACACGAAGTCCAAATCATATTCACCCCTAAATTACAAACCCTCAATAGTTAAAATCCTCATCGAGTGAGTTTTTAACTGCGGCTCCATTGGGCAACTCTTGGATGAAAACATACCAAACATCCGAAAACAAAACCTTAATAAGGAGTTCCTCAAGCCAACGGCGAACGAACAAGATTAATCACTATCGATACTTTAAAAACTAAAACCAGCATGTTGAAAGAAGTGGTCGACCATGTAGTGTCAGAGGAGGAAGTGAATGTTGAGAGTGAAGATATGAATGAAATTCCATGCGAGTCTCTTCATGCAGCGGAAAACATACTCAATTTGCACAACGATAATTTGCACAAGAAGATTTGTCACTTGCATGTTTGACACAATTTATATGAAGGAAACTTTCGTGTAAGGAGTTCAGTATGTGATGATTTGCTAGAACGCATACATGATTTAGGTATTTTCTTAAAGTCGGAAGATAACTAATATTACTATTTTCACTAAAATAGATAAAGACTTTATGTCCACCCTGTATTTTAACGATGAATTAGCATAAAAGACTAAATTTCCATCTTCTTTCATAGCAAACTGAAGATTGCGCGGCTTCGTATCTCGGCTTCACCCGGAATCCCTTGAAACCCCACATCAAACAACATGAATTTAATCCCTCAAAATATAACAAAATGAAAAGATTGTAGTGGATGGCGGAAGAATGCGGGCCATTGTAGCTGTTGAGGAAAGAAAGGGGGGTTATTGTAGCGGGTGATGGAAGAAGGGGAGCTATGGTAGGTGTGAGCGAGACGAAAAAAGCAGTCGACCTATAGGCTCGGGATGGCAAGGTGCGTGTACCATTTTGATCTGAGCGACCTCGGAACCAAGAGTTGGAGGGGAAAACACCAGTCCTGATCCTCCTTCATTCTTGTTCGATGCCTCAGTCTGAGATGTCCAAGAGCCATTTTTACCCCTCTCTCTCAAATACCTCAATATTATAAGTTTTTATGATTTAACCGAATTTAACTTATACATCTATGAAGGGCGAGAGAACCAGATAAATAGATAGATAGATAGATAGAGAGGGGGAGAGAGAGAGAGTCTCGTCTTCGGTTCCCAAATTATTCTCCTGCCAACGTCCTCCTTCTGGGGCATGAGAACCCTTGATCTAGAGTGGGCTGCGTTTTTCCATCTCCTTTACCTTCCGATTGATGGAACTTTGAAAGTAATGAAAGAAAACTCAGTTCATGAAGGGATGGTGGGGGACTGTAGTGGATGGCGGGAAGAAAAAAGCGGGTGAGTTATATGCTCGGTTTGAACGTAGCTTTCTTTTTAACTTACGGGAAGGCCTGCCCCCAATTTGATTTCAGTGACGTAGGTGAAGTGGTTCTATTTTCATCACCATTCCTAATTTACTTTCCTCCACCACTATTTCTTCTCTCGCTGATTATAATATTTCGGCTAAGTATAACATTCTATACACATTTAATGACGAGTCTTTGCTACCAAAACAAATAAACATCACACTAACATATTAAAATAAAGCATTTCGACAATAATTACTTATTATTGAGTTAAATAATCTTTTCCAATGAAAGTTTGTACTTCCATAGATTACAGGTGACCTCACGTTTTCACAGGCTCTTCATGAATCACAGTAACCAACTACACCTTCGAGACACCCAATACCCTCAAATTTATCTATGGTACTCATTGCTCACCTTTTTGTTTATGCATATGCATAGAACTCATTGTGTGAGATTGTAAAATCTTCTCTGAACATCTTCTGAAGTAGTGAAGCTTAAAACTTAGGCCCGAACACTCACGGCAAAAATCTTGATCAATCCCAGGTCGCTCAACTCGCGATACCCTCATAATATCTTGAGATAAAAGACATTTCAGACAACTAAAAAAACATAACAACCTCAACATTAGATACAGATACTGAGACAAACAATATCGTAGAAGTACTAAAGACACCCTCATCTAAATCAGTCCTAGCAACCATTTGTCTTTAGAACATCACTCACAAGCCTAAGATGGAATAAGGATCCGGTGAAGCTTCCTGGCAATGGACAAAATATTCAAATGCGTCGGTGGCCATTTCTGGATATGATATTATTGGGTAGTATCAAGGTGGAAAAGGCGCGCAACTTCAACCAATTGATCTCAGAGTGTTGAAGGAGGTTTTTAAGGGCATTTTAGCTGCATTCTTTGACCGTACGAATGAGGAGGAAATGTGATAGAAGCAGCTCCAAGCAACCCCATACGTGGTTAAGATGATACTTCATTATTATGAAGATTGAGGACACAAAATCAACTTCTTCGACGTCCATCAAGACCCAACAGTTGGGAGGCCCTACACTGAACATCTCTGTACAGGTGTTTTGTCCTCCAAGCCCTGTATTTTCTGCACGAGTGATAATTTTCTTTGGGTCTCCAACTATGTCATATTCTCTAAACGTCCAACAACATGGACACATGCAGAAACACATACGGATGTAGTTGTCTGAGATTGTTTTGAGGTGGGAATTGTTAGGAAAGGAAATTAAGGAAAAATGGTCTAATCTTCTTTCACAGCTATGTGGGTATAAATTTTCATCAGGAGAGCAGTGTGGTGTACACTCACTCTCAAATCATACACTTTGAATATATCGTGAAAGAAATCAAGTAAGTTTGTCAAACATGATCGTTTTTGACGAAATCAAGGCTGGGAATCTTTTATAAGACTTTATGTTTTTAGGTGAGTCACAACTTTGTCTTTCATTATTCTTTTAAATAGTTTTCCAATTTCTAAGGTTAAACTAATACTGTGGTAGTTTTCGGGACGGGAGAAGCCTCCGTTTTTGAATATTGGTGTAACCTTCACTATTTTCCAATCGTTAGGTCAATAATCGTTTTGAAACTTTTATTAAATATATGTGTCAGGGGGACAGTGATTATTTCACGGATTTCATATAAAACGCGAGAGTAAATATCGTTGCACACTTGCACAATTATAATAGGCAAATATTTGAATTAAAATTGCAATAAAATCACCACTGACTAACAGAAACAAAAGCACCTTCATTACACTAACAAAAGTTCGAGATAGCTCCGTATAGCGAACTTCCTCAGGGTATAGATAGGATTTAAAACGCTTTTAAATACAGTCACTGAAACAAGTAGCAAGTTTTTGTAATTAAAAACACTAAAAAATCAAAAAGGTTACTCAAGATAGAAACACCACTTCATAATAAAAATATAATGCACTTCACTACACTATAATATATAATTAAAACCATTAATAATAGCAGGAAATCGCGAAGCAACCAGAGGCGTCTTGTCTTTATGAACAAACGAAATAAATATAACGTCCTTATGTTAAAACAAATGTGAAATGCACATTTGAGCAAAAAACCTATTTTTTATGTATTTTACATTTTAGCCTTTTGCATATAATAAATTTATAAATAATTGTGAAGCTCCACTAAATCTGATAAAAGTGCAGTTCACATTTTTCTTATCAAATGGTGAAGTTCAGAAAATTCATTTTTATATATCTTCTTCTATAACTATATTTTAGCAACGTGATATTTAGAAAGAGGGGAAATTTAGTTAAAAGTTCCTTTTTAAAATTATTATAATTGGCGAAGTTCACAAAATTTATAAAAATTTAAACGTGGCTGCTTTTTTTTTCGACTTTAAATTTTAATTTTAGTAGCGAAGTCATTGCCTGGTCTTTCCATAAAAAATATAGAAAATAAATTATTTAGCAAAAGAAATTGGTTGTAGGTAATAATAAACTATTTACAAATATTTGTTCGAGCAATTAATTTTATTCGTAATAAGTTATTTGAATTTAATGAAATTTTATTTAATTATTAATAGGCAATTATTCTGGAACAACGTAAATGTTAAAAAGGGAAGTTATGTTATATATATATATATATATATATATATATATATATATATATATATATATATATATATATATATATGATAAAAGCTCACAAAGTGCACCTGAGTCAAAGTTATGCAGATACACCCACAAAGGAAAAGGGAAAAACGATTCCAAGCACTTTCGTCTTTATTTTTAAAGACGTTTTCAAGGAAAACAGGAGGCTGGACATACATCGCCCTAAATAGTAGAAGGGGGGATTAGACTACGCACTTCTGCAGCTTAATTAGTTGGTACAAAATCCTGACACAACTTTATTTGAGATTTTATGTATGTAGTGAAAATGGGGTCTAGCTTGAACAAACCAGGGCTAAGATTGAAATTTAGAAACGCGTTAATGGAGATACATTCTAATATATTTCTCGAAATATAATTACTGCATTTTATGACTGGTTTGGCCCTGTTCCAGTTAATGCTATGGTTAAGATTGTACATATGTAGAAAATGCGAAGATTGTTCACTGTGATTACGTACATTGGCTTGACGTTGCTTAACTTGACATCTAGTTCTTTCCCGGTTCGTCCATAATGACATTTTTGGCAGTTGTTGCAGCCTATCGAATAAACAATGCCAGGTCGGGAAGGGGGAGGTGACAAGGATGCGATAAATTGTAGTCTCGTACTTAAAAATGACATTGATGTTCAGAAGCCTAAGTAAACGAGGTAATTTAATGGAAATATGGTAATAGGGTAAAACTAATAAGTGTTTGGTCTGAAACTTAGGGATATTAACATTATTTTGATAATAGGAACGCTTGGTGGACTTATAACAATTGCCGAGAAAGTACAGAGGGTAGCACAAAATTTTCCCTATTTTATATATTCTATCGACTTCTTTGTCTAGGTATTCTGGTGAAACAGTTCTAAGGGCACGCAACAACATAGAGGAGAAAACACTTTATTTGATGTTATTATGGTGGTTAGAATAAAATGGAGAAAAGAGTCTATATGCTGTGGGTTTTCGATATATTTCATATTTGAAGCAATGGTTTGTTCGATCAATTAGAATATCTAGGAAAGGAAGTGTGCGATCTTTTTCAACTTCTAAAATAAATTTAATCGAGTGCACTAAGGTGTTAATTTTAGTAAGAAATGTATTAATATTTAAATTATTAGGCCAAAGGCAAAAGATGTCATCAACATATCGCAGGGTAGGGGTTTCATTTATTTGGGGAAGTATTCGAGTAGAGGCGACAAACAATTCCCCATTGCCATTCCAAAGATTTGGCGATAAAATTTTCAATTAAAAGTAAATTTGCAATTGTCGATGCAAAGAGCAATGAGTTTAACGGGGGTAGAAAGCAATAAGAAAAAGATCTACAATGCCCTTTTAAGATCGACGCTGCTATACCCCGCTTCCGCCCTCCCGTGAGTCTCGAAGACACAAAGGAGGAAACTACAAGTGGGGCAAAACAAATGTGTGTACTTAATTACAGGTACACCCTCTGAGTTATTTTGCAGCCTCCGGAGAGTTCAGTAGCGAGATTGGGATTGATATCGACTCTTCGGTCTTTTTTGAGCTTGAGTATGTCTTCGAGGAGGATCTCTACTTCAATTCTCTTAGATAAAGGAAATAGATTAGTTATATAGTGGAAATTTAGGCCCAAGTTAAGGAAATCAACTTGGCCTTGGCTAAGAGTCGTGTTGCTTAGGTTGATGAAATGATATGTTTTTTGAGAGACGTCAACTGGGCCGCCGTACAATTTTGGAAGCGTGCACTCAATGCGCTGCCTGCACTGACGCAGATGTATGTCAGATGTGTTACGAAGACATGTTTTTAATTGTCGTAGAAGATCTTTGGTTATATTAGCTCCGTCGAGAAGAGATTGGAAAGAAATTATATTCACTATTAAGTGCTGCAAGGAGATTGTGCTTTTGCACGTATTCACTGTGAATAAAAGTAGTCCTCTGTTCCGGGGAGTATCTTTGGCTGTTGGCCTAGCGACGATATGTGTAATTAGGTAAAAGGCCAATGTGCTATTGAAGCCCACAGCTGTGGCAGAGTTATTATTAATTTTAAGTTGTATTTCTTAATATTTCTTACAAGTTTTTTAACGGGGTTTTCGAGGCGAAAAAAATACATCAGCGAATGACATTATTTATTCCTAGACGTCTTTCGACCCTCCGATCTAGTTTCCTGGCAAAGGAGGCAAAAAAAGATGATAGTTTGAAAACGTGCTTCTTTCAACGGCGGTCAACTCGGAGACAAATTTAAATGAACTGGATCCGTACATGATGAAAAAGGAAAAAGATTGACCACAACAAAACTGAAAAAATTCGAAAATTGTTTGAAAATGAACCAAGAACTTCGGTGAGAAAGGCCAGTCAGAGACTTGATATGTCCAAGTGCACTCAGTTTTGCGTTCAACACTTAGGAAAGAGCATTACAACATTCAATTACTGCACTCCTTTAATGAAGAAGATAATTTAAATCGAGTGATGTAGCCACTTTCCACATATGTGGGAAAGTTAATCGACACAATTGTGGTATGTGGGCAAATGAAAGACCAAGTGGTTTCATGGAATGGAAAAGAGACTCTCCAAAAGTTAATGTGTGGTTTGGAATAAGCAAATTTTTAATTTATGGCCCATTCTTTTTTCCTAAGCATCTGTGACAGGCAACATCTACCTTGATAGGCTCCAACAGTTTTTAGAACCAGAGCTTGTTGATGATGGCATTGTTGATTGTGTTGTGTTTCAACAAGATGGTGCACCAGATCAGTATGCTCTTATTCTCCGAGATTTCCTGAACAGTCGCTTTCCAAATCGATCGATTGGAGGTGGAAGAGCTAACCTTGGCCTCTGCGTTCTCCAGATTTGACCTCCCCTGGATTTTTTTGCGTCGGGGTTATCAAAACCAAAGTGTATCAGCAAAATAGTAGTAATTTAACTGAATTAAACGCATAGTTTCAGCAGTGCTGGACATAACTCTCGAAATGCTCCACAATGTTTTTCGCAATGCTGAAGATCGATTTGAAATTTGCAGAGATACAGACGGAGCACAATTTGAATAATTTAAATAAAGTTTTTTTTCTTTTTTTTTTGATGAGTTTTTGTTTTCTTTTTATGATCATAATTTAGCCAGAAAAATAAACATCAAATTTGTTTCCTTTTAATATCTATTAAGAATGGATTATGAAAAGGATTGAAAAACAAATTAAAAGTTTGGGACACCCTGTACATGGAACACTACAATTTTGCGCAGAGCACAATTTGAACAAGATGAACATAATTCAACAAGATTTTTTAATATAAATTTTCAATTTCATATACATAAAATTACGGATGGCCGAAGCCGTCATTATTGAAATGAAGAAACCGGTAATTATCGTGCAACTTTAGCCGGAAACCAAACTCCCGTCATCTCGGCGTCTCCGAGTTGACCGCCGCTAAAAGAAGCGCGTTTTCAAACTCTAATTTGCCTTTGCCTTCTTTGCCAGAAAACTAGATCGGAGGGTCAAAAGACTTCTAGGAATAAATAATGTCATTCGCGGATGTATTTTTTTCGCCTTGAAGACCCCGTTAAACAACTTGTAAGAAATATTAAGAAATACAACTTAAAATTAATAATAACTCTGCCACAGCTGTGGGCTTCAATAGTACATTGGACTTTTACCTAATTACACATATCGTCGCCAGGCCAACAGCCAAAGATACTCCCCGAAACAGAGGACTTCTTTTATTCACAGTGAATACGTGCAAAAGCACAATCTCCTTGCAGCACTTAATAGTGAATATAAATTCTTTCCAAGCTCTTCTCGACGGAGCTAATATAACCGAAGATCTTCTATCACAATTAAAAACATGTCTTCGTAACACATCTGACATACATCTGCGTCAGTGCAGGCAGCGCATTGAGTGCACGCTTGCAAAATTGTACGGCGGCCCAGTTGACGTCTCTCAAAAAACATATCATTTCATCAATCTAAGCAACACGACTCTTAGCCAAGGCCAAGTTGATTTCCTTAACTTGGGCATAAATTTCCACTATATAACTAATCTATTTTCTTTATCTAAGAGAATTGAAGTAGAGATCCTCCTCGAAGACATACTCAAGCTCAAAAAAGACCGAAGAGTCGGTATCAATCCCAATCTCGCTACTGAACTCTCCGGAGGCTGCAAAAGAACTTAGAGAGTGTACCTGTAATTAAGTACACACATTTGTTTTGCACCACTTGTAGTTTCCTCCTTTGTGTCTTCGAGACTCACGGGAGGGCGGAAGCGGGGTATAGCAGCGTCGATCTTAAAAGGGCATTGTAGATCTTTTTCTTATTGCTTTCTACCCCCGTTAAACTCATTGCTCTTTGCATCGACAATTGCAAATTTACTTTTAATTGAAAATTTTATCGCCAAATCTTTGGAATGGCAATGGGGAATTGTTTGTCGCCTCTACTCGAAAACCTATACATGGAATTCTTTGAATCTAGAATACTTCCCCAAATTAATGAAACCCCTACCCTGCGATATGTTGATGACATCTTTTGCCTTTGGCCTAATAATTTAAATATTAATACATTTCTTACTAAAATTAACACCTTAGTGCACTCGATTAAATTTATTTTAGAAGTTGAAAAAGATCGCACACTTCCTTTCCTAGATATTCTAATTGATCGAACAAACCATTGCTTCAAATATGAAATATATCGAAAACCCACAGCATATAGACTCTTTTCTCCATTTTATTCTAACCACCATAATAACATCAAATAAAGTGTTTTCTCCTCTATGTTGTTGCGTGCCCTTAGAACTGTCTCACCAGAATACCTAGACAAAGAAGTCGATAGAATATATAAAATAGGGAAAATTTTGTGCTACCCTCTGTACTTTCTCGGCAATTGTTATAAGTCCACCAAGCGTTCCTATTATCAAAATAATGTTAATATCCCTAAGTTTCAGACCAAACACTTATTAGTTTTACCCTATTACCATATTTCCATTAAATTACCTCGTTTACTTAGGCTTCTGAACATCAATGTCATTTTTAAGTACGAGACTACAATTTATCGCATCCTTGTCACCTCCCCCTTCCCGACCTGGCATTGTTTATTCGATAGGCTGCAACAACTGCCAAAAATGTCATTATGGACGAACCGGGAAAGAACTAGATTTCGAGTTAAGCAACGTCAAGCAAATGTACGTAATCACAGTGAACAATCTTCGCCTTTTCTACATATGTACAATCTTAACCATAGCATTAACTGGAACAGGGCCAAACCAGTCATAAAATGCAGAAATTATATTTCGAGAAATATATTAGAATGTATCTCCATTAACGCGTTTCTAAATTTCAATCTTAGCCCTGGTTTGTTCAAGCTAGACCCCATTTTCACTACATACATAAAATCTCAAATAAAGTTGTGTCAGGATTTTGTACCAACTAATTAAGGTGCAGAGGTGCGTAGTCTAATCCCCCCTTCTACTATTTAGGGCGATGTATGTCCAGCCTCCTGTTTTCCTTGAAAACGTCTTTAAAAATAAAGACGAAAGTGCTTGGAATCGTTTTTCCCTTTTCCTTTGTGGGTGTATCTGCATAACTTTGACTCAGGTGCACTTTGTGAGCTTTTATCATATATATATATATATATATATATATATATATATATATATATATATATATATATATATATATATATATATATATATATATATATATATATATATATATATATATAAAACATAACTTCCCTTTTTAACATTTACGTTGTTCCAGAATAATTGCCTATTAATAATTAAATAAAATTTCATTAAATTCAAATAACTTATTACGAATAAAATTAATTGCTCGAACAAATATTTGTAAATAGTTTATTATTACCTACAACCAATTTCTTTTGCTAAATAATTTATTTTCTATATTTTTTATGGAAAGACCAGGCAATGACTTCGCTACTAAAATTAAAATTTAAAGTCGAAAAAAAAAGCAGCCACGTTTAAATTTTTATAAATTTTGTGAACTTCGCCAATTATAATAATTTTAAAAAGGAACTTTTAACTAAATTTCCCCTCTTTCTAAATATCACGTTGCTAAAATATAGTTATAGAAGAAGATATATAAAAATGAATTTTCTGAACTTCACCATTTGATAAGAAAAATGTGAACTGCACTTTTATCAGATTTAGTGGAGCTTCACAATTATTTATAAATTTATTATATGCAAAAGGCTAAAATGTAAAATACATAAAAAATAGGTTTTTTGCTTAAATGTGCATTTCACATTTGTTTTAACATAAGGACGTTATATTTATTTCGTTTGTTCATAAAGACAAGACGCCTCTGGTTGCTTCGCGATTTCCTGCTATTATTAATGGTTTTAATTATATATTATAGTGTAGTGAAGTGCATTATATTTTTATTATGAAGTGGTGTTTCTATCTTGAGTAACTTTTTTGATTTTTTAGTGTTTTTAGTTACAAATACTTGCTACTTGTTTCAGTGACTGTATTTAAAAGCGTTTTAAATCCTATCTATACCCTGAGGAAGTTCGCTATACGGAGCTATCTCGAACTTTTGTTAGTGTAATGAAGGTGCTTTTGTTTCTGTTAGTCAGTGGTGATTTTATTGCAATTTTAATTCAAATATTTGCCTATTATAATTGTGCAAGTGTGCAACGATATTTACTCTCGCGTTTTATATGAAATCCGTGAAATAATCACTGTCCCCCTGACACATATATTTAATAAAAGTTTCAAAACGATTATTGACCTAACGATTGGAAAATAGTGAAGGTTACACCAATATTCAAAAACGGAGGCTTCTCCCGTCCCGAAAACTACCACAGTATTAGTTTAACCTTAGAAATTGGAAAACTATTTAAAAGAATAATGAAAGACAAAGTTGTGACTCACCTAAAAACATAAAGTCTTATAAAAGATTCCCAGCCTTGATTTCGTCAAAAACGATCATGTTTGACAAACTTACTTGATTTCTTTCACGATATATTCAAAGTGTATGATTTGAGAGTGAGTGTACACCACACTGCTCTCCTGATGAAAATTTATACCCACATAGCTGTGAAAGAAGATTAGACCATTTTTCCTTAATTTCCTTTCCTAACAATTCCCACCTCAAAACAATCTCAGACAACTACATCCGTATGTGTTTCTGCATGTGTCCATGTTGTTGGACGTTTAGAGAATATGACATAGTTGGAGACCCAAAGAAAATTATCACTCGTGCAGAAAATACAGGGCTTGGAGGACAAAACACCTGTACAGAGATGTTCAGTGTAGGGCCTCCCAACTGTTGGGTCTTGATGGACGTCGAAGAAGTTGATTTTGTGTCCTCAATCTTCATAATAATGAAGTATCATCTTAACCACGTATGAGGGTGCTTGGAGCTGCTTCTATCACATTTCCTCCTCATTCGTACGGTCAAATAATGCAGCTAAAATGCCCTTAAAAACCTCCTTCAACACTCTGAGATCAATTGGTTGAAGTTGCGCGCCTTTTCCACCTTGATACTACCCAATAATATCATTTCCAGAAATGGCCACCGACGCATTTGAATATTTTGTCCATTGCCAGGAAGCTTCACCGGATCCTTATTCCATCTTAGGCTTGTGAGTGATGTTCTAAAGACAAATGGTTGCTAGGACTGATTTAGATGAGGGTGTCTTTAGTACTTCTACGATATTGTTTGTCTCAGTATCTGTATCTAATGTTGAGGTTGTTATGTTTTTTTAGTTGTCTGAAATGTCTTTTATCTCAAGATATTATGAGGGTATCGCGAGTTGAGCGACCTGGGATTGATCAAGATTTTTGCCGTGAGTGTTCGGGCCTAAGTTTTAAGCTTCACTACTTCAGAAGATGTTCAGAGAAGATTTTACAATCTCACACAATGAGTTCTATGCATATGCATAAACAAAAAGGTGAGCAATGAGTACCATAGATAAATTTGAGGGTATTGGGTGTCTCGAAGGTGTAGTTGGTTACTGTGATTCATGAAGAGCCTGTGAAAACGTGAGGTCACCTGTAATCTATGGAAGTACAAACTTTCATTGGAAAAGATTATTTAACTCAATAATAAGTAATTATTGTCGAAATGCTTTATTTTAATATGTTAGTGTGATGTTTATTTGTTTTGGTAGCAAAGACTCGTCATTAAATGTGTATAGAATGTTATACTTAGCCGAAATATTATAATCAGCGAGAGAAGAAATAGTGGTGGAGGAAAGTAAATTAGGAATGGTGATGAAAATAGAACCACTTCACCTACGTCACTGAAATCAAATTGGGGGCAGGCCTCCCCGTAAGTTAAAAAGAAAGTTCCGTTCAAACCGAGCATATAACTCACCCGCTTTTTTCTTCCCGCCATCCACTACAGTCCCCCACCATCCCTTCATGAACTGAGTTTTCTTTCATTACTTTCAAAGTTCCATCAATCGGAAGGTAAAGGAGATGGAAAAACGCAGCCCACTCTAGATCAAGGGTTCTCATGCCCCAGAAGGAGGACGTTGGGAGGAGAATAATTTGGGAACCGAAGACGAGACTCTCTCTCTCTCCCCCTCTCTATCTATCTATCTATCTATTTATCTGGTTCTCTCGCCCTTCATAGATGTATAAGTTAAATTCGGTTAAATCATAAAAACTTATAATATTGAGGTATTTGAGAGAGAGGGGTAAAAATGGCTCTTGGACATCTCAGACTGAGGCATCGAACAAGAATGAAGGAGGATCAGAACTGGTGTTTTCCCCTCCAACTCCTGGTTCCGAGGTCGCTCAGATCAAAATGGTACACGCACCTTGCCATCCCGAGCCTATAGGTCGACTGCTTTTTTCGTCTCGCTCACACCTACCATAGCTCCCCTTCTTCCATCACCCGCTACAATAACCCCCCTTTCTTTCCTCAACAGCTACAATGGCCCGCATTCTTCCGCCATCCACTACAATCTTTTCATTTTGTTATATTTTGAGGGATTAAATTCATGTTGTTTGATGTGGGGTTTCAAGGGATTCCGGGTGAAGCCGAGATACGAAGCCGCGCAATCTTCAGTTTGCTATGAAAGAAGATGGAAATTTAGTCTTTTATGCTAATTCATCGTTAAAATACAGGGTGGACATAAAGTCTTTATCTATTTTAGTGAAAATAGTAATATTAGTTATCTTCCGACTTTAAGAAAATACCTAAATCATGTATGCGTTCTAGCAAATCATCACATACTGAACTCCTTACACGAAAGTTTCCTTCATATAAATTGTGTCAAACATGCAAGTGACAAATCTTCTTGTGCAAATTATCGTTGTGCAAATTGAGTATGTTTTCCGCTGCATGAAGAGACTCGCATGGAATTTCATTCATATCTTCACTCTCAACATTCACTTCCTCCTCTGACACTACATGGTCGACCACTTCTTTCAACATGCTGGTTTTAGTTTTTAAAGTATCGATAGTGATTAATCTTGTTCGTTCGCCGTTGGCTTGAGGAACTCCTTATTAAGGTTTTGTTTTCTGATGTTTAGTATGTTTTCATCCAAGAGTTGCCCAATGGAGCCGCAGTTAAAAACTCACTCGATGAGGATTTTAACTATTGAGGGTTTGTAATTTAGGGGTGAATATGATTTGGACTTCGTGTATACGCCTTTTTGTGTTTCTATATATAAAGGGCATTTTAAACAACTCTAATCTGATATTAAGAACCTAAGAAGATAAATAAATACCGTTCAAATACCGTTTGTTAAAGGTAACGAATTTCAACAAAAATGGATGCTATAATTCCAATTTTTGTAGGTTTCTTTTATTGTAGTTGTTCTAACTCCTCATCAACTACTAGTGACACCTTCAAAGAAAATAAAGTGTCATATTTCTCCACCTAGGTTATATATGCCAAGACCGACCTGTATACACAAAGTGAAGTGGTATACGATTTAAAGGGTGTGGTGGGTAATTTGTCGTCATTCGCAACTCTGAATTCACCCTGTATTTATGCCACACCAAGCAGGAGGACCGAGTCTTTGCTGTCAGACATTTTCTTTGACCACACCAACCGAACATCTGGTGCCTCCTAACTCCCCAGACTTCAACCCCCCGGACTATTATGTATGTGAGGCGAGGTTGGGAGAGTGAGAGACCACCAAGTCCCCGAGGACCCCAAAGATGGAGCTTAGGTTCAGGATAACCCCAGTTTTTACCCAGTTTAACAAGGGGACCGCCGAGAAGGCCGACGCCGATTTCACGGAATTAGTTAAATAACAAAGAAACCCTTCGAGTCTTTGTCATATATTTTTTTTTAAAATAAATGAGTATAAATGAAATTTCTGTATGATTTTCTTTTATATTGAGGTTAGACGAGAAATTCTGTACCGAACTTTGTTATACAATGTATACACCAACCCTACATCTCGACTTTTACAACCCACTCGTGTTTGCCAGTTCACACAGCCTCTTCCATAACGCTTCCTCCTACAAGGGAATAGGACTAAATTAGCAAACGGTGTTGTAATTATCAAACAAAATACAATATTGTATAATTTAGACGGCATTATTAACATTCCACGGCACTAGACTTCGTTATGGGATTCCGGTTATTACGCGGAGGTTAACGAAGCTTGTAATGGCCTCGAAGAAGGCGGAGGCGGCGGCGGAGAAGATTACGGGGTAATTGGCGCTATAAATGATCACGACGCGCGGAATAACAGTTAAGGATCCCATGCGATACACGCATAATACACGCACAATACACGCATAATACACGCACAATACACGCATAATACACGCACAATACACGCATAATACACGCACAAAACCGGCATGATACACGCACAAAACAGGCATGATACACGCACAATTCAGGCATGATACACGCACAATACAGGCATGATACACGCACAATACACGCATAATACACGCACAATACACGCATGATACACGCACAATACAGGCATAATACACACATAATACAGGCATAATACACGCACAATACACGCATAATACACGCACAATACACGCATAATACAGGCATAATACACGCATAATACACGCACAATACACGCATAATACAGGCATAATACACGCATAATACACGCACAATTCAGGCATGATACACGCACAATTCAGGCATGATACACGCACAAAACACGCATGATACACGCACAATACAGGCATAATACACACATAATACAGGCATAATACACGCACAATACACGCATAATACACGCACAATACACGCATAATACAGGCATAATACACGCATAATACACGCACAATACACGCATAATACAGGCATAATACACGCATATAACAGGCATAATTAAGAGAGAACGGAGAGAACAATTTCGGATGAGTTTTAATGAACTTTGCGGGAGGGGGGAGGGGGGGTGACGAGAGGGCTGAGGTCAATCAAATGTGGGGGAAATATTTTGATTTTTTCTGAAAAATATTATTTTTAATTGATTTTTAAAAATTAGCGCATTCCTCGATTCAGAAGGGTACAACAACATGTGTTGCCACATAAATGCTAACTAAATCCATGAGGATTACCTTCCGTCCGGAATGTAAATTCTTACTCCCCCCTCCCCCCCAACTCCCCTCGAAAAGAAATTAATGACCGTTTTTCAATTTCTTTGGGCATAAATAAAATTGAGTTGCTGCGAAATAGAATAATGGAAATGGATCGGTTGGATTTGGGTTCATAGTTATTAGTTCTTTTTATATTTCTTATTTATTTTAATTTAATTTTTTGAGTTATAAATCATCTCGAGGAGTTTGTTTCTTTGTTATTATTATCTTTTACCTTTTTTTAGTCGCGTGCGACTCTACAAGTTACTCTGTCTGTCCGTAGGACGGTCGGTCGGATGGTAACAATTTTACTTTTCAAAGAGTTTTTTGGCAATAACATCGTAACAATTCGGCCCATTCTAACGAAATTTAAAACCCATCTGTTGTTTTACATCCTCTTTTGAATGTTATAATTGACAAGGTCCTTCCAAAGTTACACCGAGAATTATTAAAAGAAAACTAACTATGGGTTGGATTATCCACACTTGTTGAAAGCTTTGAAGGTGCTCAGAATAATGGTGAGCACCCGACTTAGGTCTGATGACCTTGTTCTAGATTAAAAACCGGTATCTGATCCGGGCACGACACGTAATGTCCCAGACCTTGCGCTATCTGTCAACCCTCTTGGTGTGAAAACAGACAAGTGTGGAAGGTAGCATGGAAGCCGACCTCGCTTCCTACAAAAGTCCCACCTGTTTCCATTCACCCAGCTAGAGTGCGCAGGATGCATGATGACCAAAATAGGAAAGCGACAAACCTTCAAAGGAGGTGTCATCACGGTCGTCTTCATAGGCAGATTCATTGGCGTCATCGAATCGAGGGTTATATCAAATTTCAAAGAAATTTCCTTGCCCTAAAACCCCAAAGTTGAGGGTCTTGTTAACATCGTGGTATTGGCAACTATATAATATAATATCTATTATTAGTATGAAAGGGGAGAACTCAGGTTATTAAAGCGAACAGTCCAATGACTGAACGCTACGTTGATGCGCCGATTAGAAAGGTCAGGTCGAGGCGCTGCTTCAGAAGACGGCACACACTGCAAACAAAGTAAAAAAGAACAACCAAACATCCACAAATACAGGTCAAGAAAATGATGCAAATTCAAGTAAGGCAAAGTAAAGGCTAGAACGCCCAATTACACAAAATTCCCAAATTAAATAAAAGCACAAACTACAACTAAGCAATTAAATACCGACTAAACATAAACTACAAGAGTTAAACAAAAATAAAGGCTTGAATGCCAACAAAATACTTCAACTTTAACCAAAGATAAACCAACACCCAAACAAAAAGAAAAAGATTAGCCTAACCTCCAGGTAACATTGCATCTCTTTGTGGACCTAATGCTTTGTTCTTATTGTGCCACTATCTTTCTGGAACCTACCTAACTTCCATCTTTATACCTTATATTTACTTCTCCACTTTATTCAAAAGAAAAAGCAACAAAGAACTTCATTGTTTGCTGCTCACGATCGCCAATCCACGCTCGTTACCGATAAAGGAGGCAAGCTGAATGGTAGATACCTTAAGATCAACACCGGCTTGGAAACAACAAAGACTCCCGTCTCAAGGTAACTGAAGGAAACCGAAGACTCACCGCAAAATTATTTTAATTTAAAGTAAAATTGACTTACCTCTATTAATTTTTCATCTCTACCTAGATACTAAAACCTTCATTCGCCTGTTTGAACGTCGCAAAAGAAAACTAGTAATGGCGCAGCACAACCTGGTCTTTAAAAAAACATATATATATATATATATGATGTAGAAGTCTAAATACCGGATACATTAGAATACGCAGAAATACCCCGACACAAGCTGCGCGTCCCTCCCGTATTCCAAATTCACCTTTCGCCTCGAATTCCCTCCGCCCCTTTTCCCACCAATGAGACGACCAAATTTGCGACCGGCCGCTCAGGAAAATGTCTGCCGCTAAAGATACCTGATCCGACGAAGGGCCGAGTTTTCGTGCCGTCGTAAACCGCGACGTGGAGCAACGACAGCTCGAAGGTGTGAAGGATGTACTCTGTCTGGCAGCAAAGGTATGAAGGATTTACTCTGTCTGGCAGCAAATGAAAAAGGTATTTCGCGCAGCGATAATAATTTTATGATTATCTGGTGCTCTCTCTCAATTTTTGTTCATGAGGGAAATAAAAGGGAAAATTATCTCTGGAGTCAGGCAGAAGATCTTGGACATACGTTGTGTGTGGAGCTAGTCTCACACACAAGCTAGTCTCACCCGTTGTGAAGAAAGGAACTTCGGGGAATTTGTTATTGCCGTCACGGTACTTGTAGCTACCAAAATTCTCGCAGAGCCTCCCCCTCCTTCAGACTCAGAGGTTACACAGGACCTCCCTCTGCGGATTACCCTAGACGTAGCTAGGTAATCAGTTTTGGCTACCAAGTCCAGGAGCCAAAGAAGCGGACAGTCAATTCAAGGAGAAGAAATCCGATTTAAGTCACAGTCTAACTCGTCCTTGAGATTCGATCTAGGATCATTACATCAGGACGCCGGTCTAGGATTACACACAATTCGGTAACCTCAGACGACCGGAATAAGGGTGAACATCGTAGGAAGAAGAAGACATTCACCTTCACCCTCCAAATTCTTTCGAACTCCAAGGTATCGTTAAAGTGAATTACCCCCTCCCCTAACTTCACCAGTTTAAGCGCTAACTAGAATTTCCATCCCGAGCTCATAACCTCGATTAGTTCAGGTGATTAATTCAGTTGATTAATTCAGTGCTTAATTCCATAATATTATTCCATTCATTTTGTCGGGTGCAAGGACACACTCGGGGGATTATTAACTTAACTTTGATCAAAAGGGACGCACCGGGGTTATTCTTATTCACCGGAAGTGGCTACAGTAGGTGTATTGGCTACACTTCACCTCCACTTCCCCTTAGTGCGGGATTATAATATATGCCTAGGAAGTGGGACTGGGATTACCCACTCACTAAACCTCGACATATATATATATATATATATATATATATATATATATATATATATATATATCTATATATATATAAAGAATTATGGGTAAAGGGGTATATATTCTTTCTGGAACAACAAGTGTAGGTAATTAGCAAACTCTCTTTTGATGCTTTAATATTGCGAGCTCGATTTAATTAAACTGACTTTTCTGAAGCTTAATTGAATAAATTTCCCTAACCTCAATCTTTAACCAATTTATTTTAATTCCATGTTTAATCAATTTATGTTACCTCAATGTTTAAACAATTTATGCTCGTGTATTTAAAGATAAAGGAAAAACGAATTGCTTTAATTAGGTGGAAATCCAAAGAGGGGAGAAGCGGTAAAAATAAAATAATTGTTACTTTTATAATAAAAGACAACACAATCAAGGTTTCCCTTTTCAAAGGAAGCATAAAATAAACTAGTACAATACGAAGCCAAATTTAATAATCATATAAATAATTAAAAAACATTTTATCCTTGAAATTAAAATCACGAAGAAATATAGAGACGCATAAATATGAAGAAAGGGTGTAAAAGACCTGGTTGGTAAAACATTTCTATACCCGGTGTGTGTGTGTGGGTGGGGGGCTGATACTGGTACAAGGGGGTTCCTGACGGCGCCCTACAAGCTAAGAATCCACAAATAGTAGAAGGAAATCAACGTGAGACCGAGAAAGGCAAGTTTGAGAGTTTTCAAGACCATGTGAGACCCCTTTCACCATTTACTCTGTCGAAATTGGGATGAAAAATATATTGGGAAGTCTTAAAGAGGTGTAAAAGTGACCTGAATTAGACCCCCACAATGTCTAGGGGTGCTATGGTCTGGAGACTGTGCCGCTACTCTTGTTTTCAGGTGTAACATGTTTTGGAGGGTGGATTTCTGGAACAAAATAATAATAAACAAAATTTTATAGATTTTGATGCTTGCGTTAGTTTAGTGGTTTATAAACTAAACTAAATGAATTGATGGAAGTGATAGACAATAAAAGAGAACACATTGCACACATAGTTTTGGTGTATTTGGGAGAGACAGAGAGAGGGAGTTTTCAACATCAGCTATGTTGCATTCATATGTAAAAAAGGATATTATAAATAAAATGCTCTTATTTCTAATATAGACAAAGATTAAATATTATAAGATAATGTTTAATTAAATTGCAAATAATTCAATTGAATCATTGCCAATATATTTTCTGGTTTCAAGCATATGCCATGATTATAACATAATTGATATTATTTATAGTATTCAAATAACACTAAATAACATTATAATAATCGTCTTACAACAACATGGAACATGAGCCTCTCCTCTTTATCTTTAAAATGAATATGTAATGGCCTGGTTAGTTTATTTAAGCCTTAAAAGGCAATATTAGGTCGTTATTGGAAGGGTTTGCCTTGATGAAGTTGAGCATCATCTGACCTCGTTGAAAATGACTCACTGAGTCGAGAATATTTCGTACATTTCAGTGAAATCTTTTTGCTAAGTTAATTTTTTAAATGTGACACGAACACACTTACATAATCTACATACAGAATTTGTCCAGGATGTGGTTCATGTATAGTATATTAGGTTGTCTAGAAATTAATCTCTTTAGAGAAGACATAAAAAGTGCTTTGTAAAGTTGTGTGACTGGTTCAGATTTTGCCGAGGACTGTATAAAGATAAGTGCAATAATACCTAAGCATTTTCTAAATCTGTCAATACATAAGCAATTTTTTAAGATAGTAATTGGCTTAGTTCTTTTTTATGTTAGAAAGACCAACTCATTTTTCTAAGTTAGCAATTGACAAATGTCTTCTTTTAAGTAAGCAATATTTAGGAGGTTGTCTATGTTGTAATGCTTATGCTTTTTTCTAAGCTATCAATGCTAGCTCTTTACTAAGCTTGCAATGGTAGGCCTTTCTAAGCGCGCAATTCCTATCCTCCTTTTAAGCTAGCAATTAACCTGGGTCTTCTTTTAATTTAGAAAGGCCTATGGATTAATCTAATCTAGCAATGCCTATATCTTTAAGCTAAACATGTCTATGCTTTTTTCTAAAATATCAATGTCTAGGCATTTTTCTATGCTAGAAATGCCTTGGCCTTTTTCTAAGTTAGCAAGGCCCATGCTGCTTTTTGCGCTAACAATGCCTAGAACTATTTATAAACTAGCACTGTCTACCCCTTTTTAAACTAACAATTCCTAGGCCATATTTTAAGCAAGTAATTTATATCTCTCTTCTATACTAGAAACGCATATGCCTTTTTTTCTGAGAGTGAGGAATGCCTATGCTTTTTTTCTAGGCTAGAACTGCATTTTTAAGTTAGAAATGCCTATTCCCTTTGCTAAGCTAGCAATGTCTACTCATTTTTCTAACCTAGGAAGGCCTATGCATCTTCTCAACTAGCAATGTCTATGCATTTTTCTAAGCTAGCAATGCCTATTATTTCTTCTAGGCTCGCAATGATTAAACCTTTTCCAATGTCTATCACTATCTTCAAGTTAGCATTTTGTCTATGCATTTTTAAAGTAAATAGTGCTCACGCCTTTGTTCTAAGCTAGCAATGCCTATGCTTTTTCTGGGCTAGTAATACTTATGCGTTTTTCTAGGGTAGTAATACCTATCCCTTTTTAAGCTAGAAATTTGACGTATACCTTTTTTCTACGCTAGCAATAACTAGACCTGTTTTAAAGCTAAAATAGTCTTAATTTAATTTATTACTCTCTACTGACCCAAAGGGTATCATGCGACATCATTGGGTCAGTGAAAGTAAAAGAAATGAAAGAAAGATGATACTTAAATGGTATTACTACCAATATTTACTAAGAATATAGAGTTTGTGAAACTAAAACAAATCTCACTAATAGGCCAGGGTTGAGAGCATATTATTCTGTTTACTTCGGGTATAAAATTATTCAGTTTTGTAAAATTTATATTTATTTTATCGCTGAAAAGTACCCACAAGTTCATACCAAAATTAGTTGTTTTGAGCTCGCATTGCTTCTTCCTTTAAGTAGCTGTAGTAATTGTTAGCCTAAAATGTAAGCTAGCAATCTCTCTGCTTTTTACTAGCTGTAATATTTTTTTAGGCCGATTATAAGCTAGCAATGCTTCTTCATTTACTAGTTATGGTATTTTTTCGGCAATTTTTGGCTGCCAATGCCTCTGTCTTTTACTATCTGTAGTAATTCTTAAGCTTCATTTAAGCTAGCTGTCGAGTAATGGGCCGAGGGGTGGTTGGAGTTTTCCCCGACTCATATATATATATATATATATATATATATATATATATATATATATATATATATATATATATATATATATATATATATATATATATATATATAAATATATATAAATATATATAAATATATATAAATATAAATATAAATATATATAAATATATATATATATATATATATATATATATATATATATATATATATATATATATATATATATATATATATATATATATATATATATATATATATATATATATATATATATATATATATATATATATATATATATATATATATATATATATATATATATATATATATATATATATATATATATATATATATATATATATATATATATATATATATATATATATATATATATATATATATATATATATATATATATATATATATATATATATATATATATATATATATATATATATATATATATTTATATATATATATATATATATATATATATATATATATATATATATATATATATATATATATCCTATTATCATGAATGCGGAGGGGAAGTCGTACTAGGCATTTTATAAGCTCTCATATTTTCTGAGTTTTATTAAAGCTGTCAAAGCCTACGCCTTATTTAAAGATGTATTGCCGAGAATTAATTTAAGGTAGCAAAGCTTAAGCCTTTTTAACATTAATTTCACTTACAATTCTTAGGTTTTATTTAAGCTAGTAATTCCTAGGCCTTTTATATCGTGTATTCATTCCTAGGCCTATTTCAAGTTAGCAATGCCCAGAACTTTTTAAGGCTACCAATTCCTTGGCCTTTTATAAGCTGTAACAATTCCTAGGCCTAATCCAAGTTAGCGATGTTTTGGCTTTTCTTAAACTGTAGTAATTCCTAGGCCTTATTTAAGCTAGCAATGTCTAGGCTCTATGTAAGCTAGTAATCTTTAGACCTTTTGTAGGCATTTTAAAACTAATAGTAACTTCTATTATATTAACAATGCCACAGCATTGTTATTAAAAATGGAAAATAAGTTGCTGAATTACTCTTTTTGTATTCTAAAAATAATTTAATTTCCTTTGAAAAGAGGCATTAATTTCTTGACAAAATAATAACTTTTCAATTAAGGTGTTTGTTAATCTGTATTTAATGTTACCCCACTTAACTTATAACATTGCTACAATTTTAATACTCTAGATGCTACCTTGGCGTAACAAAGAGAGTGGGAACAAAATAATAGCCAAGATGAGCAAATGGCGACTTATGGAAATGAGTGGAATTCGAATGGCTGTCACAAAAACTACATCTAAATGGATTCATTGTTATTACAAACAATCATAGGAATTCGCTTCATAAAAACAACAATGAAATGCATTCATTGTTATTAAATAGATTCATAGGAAATATTGTTATAGATCAATTTATGTAACATTTATCGATATTGAATTTATTTCCCCTTCACTTTTGTGCCTAAGGAAAAAGTTTAAAAAATATCGGAATTCATTTTATGTTTAATTTAGTTACTCATTCATCCGTTTTCTTTTGTTCTCATTTTAATTGAATGAAAACATTTTCTGAAGTATTACTTGATTTACTAAATAAGCTCTTTCCTAGTTATGAGTTTTATTAATTATTATACAATGAATTACATGTGGATGCAGTAATTAGAGTAACAAACATGTTACTGTAATTCTTTTACAGTTATTATTCCGTATCATAATTAACTTAGGCTAAAAGGGACTGATTCTATTTTATAATTCAACTGAACTTGACATTATACTCCTAATCTGGATGTCTTTCCTTCCTTTATCAGAAACTCTGCTTCTGAAACAAGTTTAACAGACCTAAGTCTCGTGCTCTCAATTATTCTCACTTATGTCCTTATGAAAATATGACCTTATGACCTTATGACCTTTAAAACTTTCAAAAAATGGGGGCAATCCCACCCATAGTTAGTTTTCGTATAATAATTCCAGGACTAACCTTGGGAGGACCTTGGCATTTATAGCATTCGAAATAGAATGAAATACGACATAAGTGTTACAAATATCGTCAGAATCGGCCAAATAGTTACGATGATATTGCCAAATAATTCCAGGACTAACCTTGGGAGGACCTTGGTAATTATATCATTCGAAAGGGAATATAAAACGACATAAGTGTTTCAAATATCGTTAGAATCGGCCGAATAGTTACGATGTTTTTGCTCCAGAACTCTTTGAAGGTAAAACAGCTACGGTTCTCGCGACCGACTAAAAAGGAACTAAGTTCAGAGAGTCTCTCAACTTTAATTTTTGTCTTTACTCAAATAAACGCGTTTCAATTGGCATCTCTTCGAGTAGAACAATTTGGCCAATTTAATGGCCTTTGGACACAATTTGCCTTTCGTTTGACCAGCAGAATTCCTCTCAAATTGGCACAAAGGAATTTTCCGGCTGAAGAATCGTCCCTCATTACTGCAACTGTGAAGGAGGAATTTTGTGTTAATTGTGATTCTAAAAAACAGAACCGAGTTTTTACTTTGTGAAATTCCTTTTAAAAGAAATTTGGGATAATAGACATAAAGGAGTGATCCGGTTTATTTAATTCGGGGGGGATTTTATTAGGCTTTAAATTTAGATGAAATATGATATCAGATTGCAGTTTAATAGGAGCATTAATAAGGATTAAAATAGGGGTAATTTAATGAAAATGATAGTATGTAAACAAGTTTTAGTCGAAGGTTATCCATTTTTATTAAATCTATAAAAATGGGGATAAATTTGACCTCATCATTGGTGGTTGCTCCCTACACGCCCCAAAATATGTCTGTTCTCACCAGGAATCAAACCCCTTCACTGGTGAGGACATCAAATACATTAACCAGGATGTTACATCCTGTGGCAGTTTATTCCAAAGGTTTACACTTTTCTACCAAAATAAATCACCAGTTAGATTTGTTTTAAAAAGCAACGGTACTAGCTTCATCCCATTGTCTCATCATCATTTAACTTGAAACCTATTCCAGCTTCACCATTTTCAATCTCCTTTAATATCTTCAATATTTCTATGAGTTGGGATCGCATTTTCCTCGTTCCCAGGTTAAAAAGATTTATTCTTTTCAATCTTGTTTAATAGTTATGTTTTCTTAACGATGGTATTAGTTTGGTTGCTCTTGCTTGAACATTCTTAAGCCTTTCAATATCCTTCCATCAAAGTGGAGCACAGAACTGTGCACAATATTCCAAATGTGGGCGAACGAATGCATTATATGAATTTAGTCGAAGGTTTCATTTCTGCATTTAAATGGACGTTTTTTGTATCCGAGGATCTGGGACGCCCTTTTTCTGTTCCAATGAATTGAAGACTAAACTTAAGATCACTCGATATTTATACACACAAATCTTTCTCAACTTTTGTTTCTGATATTTTCGAACTACAAAATGTGTACATAACTTGTGGACTTATAGCTTCCAATACACATTACTTTAGTCTTATCTAAATTTATACGCAGTTTCCATTCTCTTGACCATTTTTCTATACGATTCACATCTCTCTGAAGTTCGTCTGCATCTTCTTGACTAATTACCCATTTTTCAAGTTTTGTGTCATCTGCAAATGTTACATTTTTTGACCTGAGATCTGTGTTCAGATCATTAATGTAAATTATAAATAGCAAAGGGCCTAACCCAGAACCCTGAGGCACATCACTTAACTCCTTTCCCCAATAGGGCCTAGTGTTGCAACCAGTTTTAAGGCACATTTCAGGTTTTGTAAAGCAAACCATCCAAAAATTTTGAAAAAAAAAAGAAAGAAATCTAAAAAACTAGTAACACCCCCCCCTTTTTTGGGGCCAAATTTTGCTAAATAATTATCTATTCCGTATGGTGAGGCTGGTTGTATTCAGTTATTATATGTAGTTCTCGTCTCTAAAGCTAGAAATGGGTAATTTCTGTACAGGAACAAAATTTGCACGTTAACTTCTTATGTAACTAACGTTTAGGCAAGTTTAGATTGAGGAATTCCTTGTTTGTGAACTACTAGGAGGGAACTATAAAATAATCGATGTTAGAGAATTTACGAGATATTTACAGAGGATTTTCTATGGAGGGATATTGCTTCACCTTTTTGAATGTATGTTATAGATTTAATCATCACATGTATTATTTCTGTTTTAAACTAACGCATCTTTCTATTATTCATTTTCAGGGCTAAGATAAGCCAAAAAACTAGAACATCAACAGGTCAAAGTGTCTTTGGCTCCCCATTTCCACACCCTTTTCATTATGCGTTGCCAACAAAACAACAGGTTGAAAGATGTGAATACAAGAGGAACAAGGATGTTATTCCTTAAGGTATCCGAGGCCCTTTCTGAGATTTGGAAAAAAGCCAGTATTTCAGTTCAGCCGATCAAGAATGTTAAAACCAAATTGCTCTGATTGGTGAAAGAAGCTTCTGTGGTATCAAGAAAAGGCATGAATACCACTAAGAGTAAGAAGCTTATCTTATCATTGGGTCAACCTTTTGATATAGCAGGCTACCAGTGTGCTGATCTGTTAAATTGCAAGTGTGAAAAGGACATGGCAGTGCCACGTCGAGAGCATGAATTTCTTATTGACCAAAGAACTGGGCGTCACATAACAATTGGAGGAGTGGATGTAAAAACAAGTCAAATGATTAAAAAAAGGGAAAATCAGAGAAGATCGAATTCAGGAAACAAGAGAAGAAGAAGGGTCACAAAAATAGAAGAGGGAAGAAAAAACTACATCTCAGATGAAGCCTTGGATGAAGAAAACTCATTTTTTTATTTTTCTGATGATGAATGGAAGAAAGTATTGGCGAGAACGGAAAACAACATCGTACCAATACCAATAATTGCCATGGAAGCATATCGGTATTCTGTGTCAAATAGAGCTGCTGCTGCTGCTGCTATTAGTAGCGCAGAAAACCGCTTCCATACAAATGACCATCACAAAGTCTGGAGGGCACGACAAATGTTAAGGAGGAACTTCATCGAATCTGAATGTTTGTAACATAAGAAAACTACTGCTTTGTTTTTGATTGTTAGGAGAGACACAACAGTAGCTAAAAAGAAGAAAGGCAACAAATGATATGAAGAAAATGAAATTCAAGATCATTATGTCCTTGTAGTCAAAGCTGGTACCATCTATTTATATCATCTAACTATTGAACGATGAACAGATGCAGGAATTGCATACGAACTAATGAAATGGCTTGTTGAAAATGATATTAAAGATGAGATGAAAGTAGTGGGAGCTAACAGCAGGGCAACTAATACTGGCTACAAGAATTGACCCATCAGAGGGCTGGAATGTCAATTACATCATCCTTTACAGTGGATCATCTGCAGCTAGCATCTAAATGAGCATCTTCCGATGCACCTGTGCAGGAAATATATTTGTGCAACAGAAATTAGAACTCGGTGGAAAAGCCTTAACCATCTGTGAAACTACCAGTATCATCAACTGGTTTTACTGCATTGCTAAAGGAGCTCCTCTTGCCAATGTAGATGTGATTGAGCTTAGTCGGGACCAGACCTACTGTACAGAGTTATCAGGGCTATTAGAAGTAAAGTAATTGACGATGATCTCTTACATATGAAACTAGGGCCAAAATCTCATGCAAGATGGCTCAACGCTGCCAGAAGAATATGTCGACTTTATGTGGCAACACAAAAAATAATAATGACTTGTATGTGCTCACAGAGTTTGTGGTCTGTCATTATGGGCTAATCTGGTTTCAAATCAAATTCGCTCCGAAATTCACAGCGGGATCTAAACATCTCCTGAAACAGATCAATCTTCTGCAAATACTCTAACCTGCCAGTGAAGCCATAGCATGGCCAACAATCCGAAGGAATTTCTACTGGGCCCATCCTGAGAACATCCTTTTGGCAATACTGGTAGATGTGGATCAGAAGAACAGGAAATTAGCTATTGACCGAATCAAGAAGATCCGAGAAGTTACTGTGGATGAGGAAGAGATACGTGATTTCAGGCAACCAAAAATAGATAAAACTGCTATGAACCTAACAGATCTACTTCCCCCTGAAGAGGAGTGCAGGGTTGACCCACCACTTACAATGCATTTATCTAATGCGGTCCTGATAAATATTGTCGACGTGCCTCTCTCTATTACATTTCATGCCATTCTCCTTTAAATCCCAATCCTCTAAGTTTTTTGTCAACAATTTGTGAAGGACTTTGTCAAATGCTTTATTGAAAATCGATTAATATGATATAAATCGACTTCTGGCCATCAAATTTTTATCTCAGAGTTCTGAAAGAAATTAAGGATGTTATTAGCAAGCATCTTGCACATATGGGAAGAAGTCCAACAAATTCGTTAGACAAGATTTATTTCTTCTAAATCCATGTTAAGAATCTCTAAACAATTCTTTTAATTTTAAATAAAATACAATTGACTGATTCTAAAAGTTTTCCAACCACTGAAGTTGAAATAATCGGTCGATAATTTTTAACTAACTCTCTGTAACCCATTTTGAAGATTAGAGTTTCATTTTCATATTTCCAGTCCTTTTTAGAAAATTTCATTGTGTAATTGTGTAAAAAATATGTGCAAGATGCTTGCTAATAACATCCTTAATTTCTTTCAGAACTCTGAGATAAAAATATCAGGTCCAGGTGATTTTTTCACATGCATTTTATTAATTAAATTACAAACATCTTCTGCAGTACAACTACCATATTCTAATGAGTCTTTGCCTTCATATATCTTATTTAGTTCAGGTATATGAGAGATTTCTTTCTTAGCAAAAAGAGTCCTTAAATATTTGTTAAATAAGCAAGCTATGTCATAGTTAGTGAATTTTATACTACTATCAATATCTCTCATCAGCCCAATATTGTTTTTTTTGGCCTCTTATTGTTTAATAGAGCCTATAAATCCTTTGGATTAACTTTACAATTTTGTACCACTTATTCTTATCTCTTGAATCTTTCAATATTTCTTTTTAACTTTCCTCTTGGGTTATCATAGTGTTCGATAATATGTTAGGATAGCTTGCTTTCATCATTATATGTCTGTTTTTTCTTTATCATGATTTTTATTTCCTTGAAATATCACGTGGGATCGTGATTAGTAGAGGATTTGAAAAATATTCACGCATTTTTTACTCCTATATCGTTTAAGAGAGAGGGATTGGGAGAAAGCTAGATGGACATAGAGAGATACAGAGTGATAAAGAGATAGAGAGAAAGAGACGCAAAGACACACAGAGAGAGAGAGAGAGAAAGAGACAGAGTGAATATTTTGGAAGCGTTGTTGACAATCATAAAGCTGTAATCATTGAATCCTTCTTTGATGAGTGATCAAACTCTGTTGTTTTCCAAGTGCTCACTATTTAGAAGCCATATTGGTTCTTCCTATAGTAAATTGGTGTTTTCGTTTAAATTGAGATTATAGGTCTTTTGGTTAATTGTGATATTAATTATTCGGGTTCAACACAGATGAAAATATGCTGTTAGTAGTTAATTCCAATCTTCCCCTAAATACTACCTTCCTTACTGTTTTCCTCTTACGCGTAGTGGAGTTTGGTTTTGAATGGAAATTAGAGGTATATTCTCTCTCGAACGCAAACAACACATTTTATTACTTCTTCTTGACACCTAAATACCATAGGTGTCTATTACTGTAATCAGAAACTATATTTTGTGTATCAAAGGAGGAATTACCGACCACTGTTGCGACTCCATCAATACAACAGAAAAAGGGAAAATATTAATTCAAGCTTCTCCCTCACATCTTCTCTTTTTCTTATTTAAATATATTCTTTCATAAACATTTACTTAAAGATTAATGGCTGATCCCCAGCTTATATTATTATATTTATAAATATATATATATAAAAATTCCAAGTCTGTTATGGTTGTTTATTTTTATACGGGAAAAATATTTCTATAGACTTTGCTCAATAAATACAAACATTGATTCACTATGTAACACAATTTTTGTCCCTGGTCAGTAGGTGTTGTTTGACAACTTCTTTTATTGCACAAAAATAGAAAATAGCCATCAGTTGTTTGAAACTTTCCTTTTGTGGCTTCTATGATGAAATATTTACTAAAAATAGCCAATTATATAATTTATACAATTTTATTGAAATTTCTACACAAATATATACAATCAAGTAAAAAAGTGAAGAGTTTTCCTTTTTCCGTTTTGAATGTAAATCACTTTTCGGTACAAGCCCCCAAATGTACTCTCCCATCATGTTTTCATTGTAGACTTCTTGGTATCTATCTTCAAAGTTCAGTATATCTTAATGGAAGCGCTCCCTTTGCTCCTCTGAGTATGATGCTATATTCTCCTTGATCTTGTCAAGATGGGTATCAAGGATGGGCATCATTATATGTCTTCTTTTCCTTTATCTTGATTTTTATTTCTTTGAAATATCACGTGGGGTCGTGAATAGTAGAGGATTTGAAAGATATTCACGCATTTTTTCCTCCCTTATCGTTTAAAAGAGAGGGAGTGAGAGAAAACATATAAGAGGAAAACATATACTTTATTACACATTTGGCTTAAAAACAAACATAATAGCTTAAATATTTGTGACATTTAATATTTTACAACAAACAATTTACTTATCTTCCAGGGTTTTCTTGCCATGTTCGCAAGCAAAATGAGGTGCCAGAGTTTGTCTTGGACCTCAACTGGCACACCAAAGTATACTTTGAAGCTTCTCACATTCTCATAGATGCTGTCACAGGGTCAGTTTTGCTCTTGTTTCGATCAACTGTGCCGAGATTTAACAAAATCCATCTGGAGAATGATTCCAACTTCTTGATGCCATTTCAATTCTGATCTGTTCTCTATGGTAGTGAGAGCTGAAAAGATAAATTAAAAAGTGATTATAGGTACTAAAATTAGAGATTTGTAACTTTACGAGTATTATGGTATTTCCATAGCAAACTTGCTCTTCATAGTATCCAAAATATTGCAAAAGGCTATTTTAACAATTATTCTTTGAACTCTTTCACAATATTAATACATTATATGAATGTGAAGGGAGAAATGCCGAGAAGGAACTCCCGTGAAACGATATAGAAAGATGCGTAAATTGCGTCTAGCGATTATACATAATTCCTCTAAAGCCTCTTATTAATTTTCAGAAAGTTTATGAAACCGTTGTTTTAGACCCGTTTAGGAATGAAAAAAGCACAATTTATTAGATATACAACATTATATATATAAGGTATTACATATTTTACAGCTAATATTCAGAAATTCTAATACAACGACCATCTAGACATCATTGAAAAGGAGCATTTTCTGATAAATTGACAGGAAAAAAGGAACTTTGCCAACAAGAGAAACATTACATGATGAACCGATTAGGTAAAGGAAAGTCTCATCTGCAAATATCAAGAGGTATGAAGCATGTTGATCTCACTGGGAAGGAAACTGTAGAGAATGGCATTCAACCAAGAAAAAAAGAGTTCAACCAGAATATCCAGCTCTTACCCTTAGAGATCTCTCTCAAAAAAGGTGTCTAGAAATGATTATGCTAGCAGCAAAGCTATTTTACAAGCTGTTGGGGCTCATTCTCTCTAGAGAGAGAAACAAGGTGTAATGCTCTGAGGATATATTTTCCTGTAGGAATAAGAGCAAAAAGTACAGTTCCTAACCAAAAAATATCAAAACCCGTCTGTTGTTGTAAGCCCAGACGTACAAGAAAAATGACTTCAACAAAATTATCTTGACTGACGAATCAAAAGTCAGTTGGAATGCGCTGGAAGGTTGGGAAAGAGGTTGTGTTTCGATTGGTGTTCAGGTGAAGCAATTAAACATAAGCCAAGTAGTATAAGAAGGCTTGATAATTTGGGCTAGAATTATTGAAGACAAGCTTGTTGGACCCTTCAAAGTGTATGATGATGTCAAAATAGATTTGAAGGCGTACTGCAAGTTCCTGGAGAAAACCCTCCTAACTTGGTTCAAGAGACAGCTCGTGAAGATAAGGAAGTCACTTGGCTTCATGCAAAATATAACTGCAAGTCTTGCCTCAAACTTCTTTAAGAATTGATATAGTTGAAATTATTTGTAGGGGACGAAATCGAGGTCTGACCCCTCATATTAGTTCTAACCTAAATCCAATAGAAAGTTGTGTAGCAGGAAGAGAAAAGTTTACGCTGATGGCATGCAATTTACCTCCAAAAATGACTTGTGGGAAGTCATCCAAGTTGCTGCCAAGATTGTTTCCGCTGATTGCATCAAAACTTTGAATCGCTCAGTAGAATTCAGATCGTTCAAGTTAGTCAGGAGAAAGGTTCCTTTGTCCACCAGCTCTTGAACGGTTCTTATTTAAAATTGTTTTATCTAATTTGCTTTATTTTGTATTTCTTTTAATTGCTTCATATAAGTTGTTTTAACATCCTATACTATTTTATTATATTTTATTAAGTGTCTTTGATACTTGTAAAAAAGCTAATTAACAAAGTTGCCTTGATACGTACCACTATGCAGTTAATCAAGTTGCCCTGATACGTATCAATAAGTTAATAAAGTTACATTGATATCTGCGAATAGGCGAGTTAATCTATACGTGCCAATAAGCTAGTTATTTATGTTGCCTTAATAAGTGAAAATAAGGTACTTAATGAAGTTGCCTTCTTACAATAAAATAGGCCCGTTAATAAAGTTGTCTTGATGAGTGATATTACGCTAGTTAATAAAGTTGCTTAATAAGTGGCAATTTTACTCATTAATAAAGTCGCCTTGATACAAATGAATATACCAGTTAATATAGTTTCTTTAATAAGTGCAAATAAGCTAGTTAATCAAGTTTTCTGGAAAAGTAACAAAAAGCAAGTTAATCCAGTTGCCTTAATAACTGCCAATATGCCCGTTATTAAAGTTGTTTTAGTAAGTCCTAATAAGCTAATTAATTAAGTTTCCTTGACCGATGGTTGTACTCGCAAGAAATCCAAACTGCTTCCGAAGCTCGGAAGCAAAAGCACTCGCCAATGAATCAGGTAGGAATCACTTTTTGCGCAAAAAGATAAATCTATCAAGCAATGTTTTGTCGAAAAAGTGATTCCTACCTCATTCATTAGCAAGTGCTTTTGCTTCCGAGCTTCGAAAGCAGTTTGGATTTTTTGCGAAGCTAAAACTTGAAGTTGAGAAGTTAGCAGAGACGCGAGAATTGGCAGCATCTGGCAACTCGAGGCGCAGAGTAGATGCCACTTTGTATCTAACAGCGTAATTCAAACTTCAAAAGATGACTTAATTAATGATAGTGTTTCATTTTATTAAATTCAGATTATCACAAATAAACTATGCAAATAATTTCGTTTACCTTTCCGCTGACTGTAAAAGAGAAGGATTAAATGAGGTTCCCTTTTGCTCGTTGTATTGCTAGAATCTAACCTCTGTATTCCACCACCTCTTAACCTCCTCCTGCGGACCGACACAAGAGTTGACAAAAAGAGCGGAATTGACGTAATTGTTCCTACAGGGCCCCCGTCCTTCTTGCACGGACAATTCAATTTAATCAGGGACCGACGACTTAATGGACGCCATATAATGAACTTGAGAAGAGAGGTCAACAGACCTAAGTCGCGTGCTCTCAATTATTCTGACTTTCAGCAAGTGAGGCAATCCGACCCATTGTTAGTTATCTTTTAATAACTTCTTGGCTAAACTTGAGGGACCTTGGTAATTATGTCATTCGAAAGAGAAAATCAAACAACATATGGGTTTTTAATTTCGTTAGAATTGGCCGAATACTTACGATGTTATTGCCAAAAAACCCATTGTCGTAGAATAGGCTCTCGACGATATACTATATATAACTATTCGTTGAGGGGATTATTCTATATTTCGAGTGCGTGGTAATCTGATGACCGAGGTTAGTTCAAAAAAGTGGGGGGCCTGGAGAGGCCTATTTATCTTCAATATACTTAAGAAGTGGAGCGGAGCACAAGGATAAATAATATGGCTACCATTAATAAAAAAGAGTTTATTAATTAAACTATCAAACAACACACGGAAAATGTTTACATAAACGGGGATTAAAAATGGGAGAAACACAGGAAATGAAAAAGGTCATGGGAATATCTGATTAATCTGAGGATTAAGATTTGGAGAGATTTAAAACGGCAAACAAAAAAAAAGGGGGAATGGTTCGCTGAACCGTTTAAAGCAGAGAGTTGCGTTGACAAAAGGTTAAATGATTAAAAGTAATGCTTAGCTTAGGTAAATATAAGGTTGTCGGGCAAAGAAAGGCGATGGAAAGGAATCTTCGGTCCAACTGGCAATTTCCAGGAGAAGGGGTTCTTCGGGGGGATGGCCTTAACGTGGGGGGAAGGACTGTCTTCGAGGAGTGAGAGCGAAGTGGGGCTCGGAAGTACAAGCGATCCTTGTAACAGGATATCGGAGATGTTCTAGATGAACAATGGAGGTTATTGTTGTAACCAAGCGTTCTCTAGAAGAACGTTAAAAAAGGGGGGAATTAAATTATCCTGACGTGATGTCTTGGGAACGAGAACCGTTTCTTGAGGAACGGGCTTGAAGAACAATTGCTGTTCTAATGTTGTTCTCTTTCTGAACAACAGGGGGGTTGGTGATAACCGTTTCTTGTCGAACGGGCTCAAAGAACAATGGCTGTTCTAAAGTTGTTCTCTTTCTGAACAACAGGGGGACCTTGTTGACTTGGCGTCTCGAAGGGCACGAACTCTTGCACTCAAGGGATATTGTCCTCTTCTGGATAATAAGGGTTTTTTCGAGGAGAGTTCCTAGGTGCACAAGGGAGACCGTATCGGCTTGATGCCGCACGAACATAATCTGAATCTGCTTCAAATGTGAAATGCTATGGTATAAATAGCCGGAGCCAGTCCCTTGGCGTAGGGGACAATGGGGTGGGGGACTATGGGGTGGGGGACTTCGATCGAATGTCCCGGTAGCGCCTGGGAAAATTTCTTATCTGCCCATAAGCCTAATTCAATCTGGCGAGATCAACGCATGGGGGCGAACGGGTGAGTGAACCTCCTTGATTAAACATTGGCTATGATGGGCGATAACGCACCTTCTACTTCCTCTGGCAGGATACACGTGGGGAAGCATGTGTTTCAACATGTGATAGGGGCTGAAGCAATGCGTCCTTCTGACCGTTCTATCACACCCATCAAGAAGTAAAATGGTTACCATCCGACAGACGAACCATCATAGTCACTGATAGACTCACATAAACGCGACTAAAAATCTACCTTCAAATCAAGACGCGTCACATGAAGTCTTTAATTCATGCCCAAATCTGCCCTTTATTACATAGAAATAGCGATTCTATCAATATCCATCCGCGATAGAAATATTCCTACGGTTTAAGACCATTTCTATTCATTTATGTTCAATTATTCTACTTTAAATCATTAGTAATACTTTTTTAAATGTTATCAATTCATTTAATGATATTATGAAATGGTTTAATCTTTTTTGGCCCTGGATTGCTCATCTAGATTGCGACAAGTGTTGGCGACAGACGCCTCCATCAATTTACACTCGTGGCTATGGATTTGTGGACTACGCTTCATCGATTAATTGGATTAAGCTTCATTAATTGGATATTTCAAGGGAGGGCTCATAGAAAGTGAATACACAAACGATCAGAGGTATAAACGAGCAAAGGAACATCTAAAAAGTATACATGTGATGTTATCTAAAAAGTGTACATGTAAATAATCAAAGAAAACGAAATGTAAGATTTCTGACCAATTAGTTTTTGGTTGTAGATCTACCAGAACAATTCAATCGTTTGATTGAGACAAATTTAACCTAGAATAGAATAATGAAGTGAAAGTTGTCATAGTAACTATTTGGCTATTTAGATCTTAATAAAGAAATGGGAAACTTGTAATAAAGGTTTGCAAAACATATTTCAATTTCGCCCAGATGAAGAAAAACTTATCCAATATTCGTGCATTTCATGGTCGTCAGAAACATATTCTAA
>CAXAKS010000161.1:0-72412 GCA_963969495.1 Ceratothoa steindachneri | reverse complement strand
TAGAGAGAAAGAGAGAAAGAAGGAGAAGAAGAGAGGAAAGAGAGAAAGAGAGAGAAAGAGATAGAGAAAGAGAAAGAGATAGAGAGAAAGAGAGAAAGAGAGAAATAGAGAGAAAGAGAAAGAGAAAGAGAGAAAGAGAGAAAGAGAGAAAGAGAGAAAGAGAGAAAGAGAGAAAGAGAGAAAGAGAGAGAAAGAGAGAGAAAGAGAGAGAGAAAGAGAGAAAAGAGAGAGAAAGAGAAAGAGAAAGAAGAGAGAGAAAGAGAGAGAAAGAGAGAGAAAGAGAGAAAGAGAGAAAGAGAGAAAGAGAGAAAAGAGAGAAGAGAGAAAGAGAGAAAGAAAGAAAGAGAAAAAGAGAGAGAGAGAAAGAGAGAAAAAGAGAAAGAGAGAAAGAGAGAAAAAGAGAAAGAGAAAGAGAGAGAGAGACAGACAGACAGATAGACATAGCCTGGGAGATAAGGTTTAAGGTAAGGAACCAGTTAGATTGGTGCACAATCCCAGTGGATTCTAAGACCGATTCTAATGAATCGATGACCGGTGAGGCTCGGGATAGTTAGGATCGGAAAACAGGATGACCGGAGAGTGGCGAAATGAGGGCATTCTAGTAGAAGGTGGGCAACCGATTGGCCCCCACCACAAAAACGGCAGCGAAGGCTGTTTTGACTATCAGCCGAAACAAGATGACCGTGAGTAGGTATTGTGTGGCCCATGCTAACTAGGCAAAGGGCGACCTCTAAGGATTGTAGTCTCTGCAGGCTCGAAGGCCAAGAGCGAAAAGTCTTTTTGATTTTATGTAATTGAAATAATGAACATTCATTCCATTCGTTCTGCCACAAATGAAAAATATACTTTCTAATAGAAGGAAAGAAAACTCGAAACGGCAGACAGAGTAGTCTGAGCAGACCAGCTGATCAACCCTCCTGTTGTCTAGGACCCTTACATGCCAGGGAGCCTAACAAAATAGAACTCGATATCGGGACGCATTTTGGACCAGCCAGTTGCAGATTTCTGTGACTAAGGTATGGGAAGCATTAAAAGACCGAATTGACTGTAAAACACTCATTGACTCCGAGAAAATGACAAAATCGTTAAAAGGTAAAATTTGGAGCAGTCAAAAAGCTAAAAGGATGGCTGCAAGTTCAGCGGTAAAAATAGAAGCTGTCAGCGGCAAGAATAAAGTTAGAAACTCTCCTGAGTAGGTGGTTGCAGCACCCTCGCCATTGTCTGACTTGGGGCCATCCTTATATATCGGGCAGTATTGTATGTGTGAGGTCGCATGCTCTAGGAACAGGCTTTTAAGGATGCAAGGGTCCACGGACGACTTGTCCAGGCTCCACATGCTAGTACAGACTGTGGGAGATGGAGCACGCCAAACAGGGGTCAGTGACGACGGAAGGGCAAGGACTCCTTAGAGCACCCAAGTTGGAAAGATGATCTCCTATTTAGAGGTTCAAAGGGCGGGGTAAGGATGTCAACCTATCGAATGCCGCCGTTGACTCGGCAGAATACAGCATCTGTAGACCTCTGATACAAGGGACTGCTGTATACGACATATATATTGCATACATATCTAGAGTCGATGATAGGGCAAGGGAAGCAGTACTCCACTCTCACAGTATAGGCTGTTGACGGAAGTGGAGAAGGCTCCACTGGAGATACGAACTCCGAGGTTGCGAATGGGGTTCAGCACTTAAAGGGCTGAGGGAAAGGCCGAAGAGTAAATTTGACATCCATAGTCCAATGTGGATTGGACGAGTGCAATGTATATAAAGTCCACAGGGTTTGACGATCACTGCCCCACGAAGTGTGGAAGAGGACTTTCAAAATGTCTAGATCCCAGAGGCAGCACGTTCAAAGACGGCGTAGGTGTGGTAACCAGGATAACTTAGTATAGAGAGTTAAGCCCAGTAGTCGAAACTCAGGAACGAACTTCAATCTTTACATCTTGTAGAGAGATAGGTGGCGGGAACAAGAGCCCCTCTACCCCGGTCGAAATACATTGCCTTAGTTTTGCTCGTAAAAAAGCCGAATCCCGTAAGTTGTGCACTTTGTAAGACCGTATCGAATGTCAGTTGCAGCCGACGCGCTGCTGATGGAAGGCTAGGTGAGGAACATTATAGTGCCACGTCATCGACGAACAAGGTCACCGATACACCTTCTGGAGAGAGGAAATGATATTAATCGCAATTACAAAACATAAAAAACTTAAAACACTGCCTTAAGGAACTCCCTCTTCTTGGGGTTGCAGGCCAGAGTAGGTGTCTCCAAAACGCACCATAAAGGATCGAGATGCTAAAAAACTTTGAATAAAAGACTGTAAAAGATCTATTATGCCTCCAATGTATAGATGCTTTAAGACGCTGTATCTCCATGTTGTACCGTAGGCTTTCTGATCATCGAAAATCGGTGAGGCAATCCGGGGAACAGAGAGACAGGTCAACACAGCTCAAGGAATCCGTCTGGATATGATAAGAGTTGAAATTGCCGGTGTTTAAACGCAAAGAAAGTCAGATAATAAAAGAGATTCTAAAATACTGCCTTTGGCATTCCGAGTGATGTCGCCCCAATATAGGTGACAGACAATAAAATCTCCCAGTAATAATTATGGGGAGGGCAATTGATCTATAAGTTCTAAGAGGTCGGGTCTTGACAATAATAAAGAAGGAAGGAGGTAAATAGAGCAAACAGTTAAAAGCCTTGTAAGAAAAACCCTCACGGTAAGAGGTTGGAGGGTAGTATGTAGGGTAGGGTGGTTCTTATTTGTATGTTATTTTTTTTTAGGAAATATCAATCTCTCACTCTCTCATTTTTTTCCCTATTGGTAGTAATTAATATATGCAAAATATCAGCCTGATATGCCTTGCCGCGGGTTTTGGCCATGCTGTTTTCTGTGTAAAATAGGCTAGATTTGGCTTATTTTTGATAAAATCAAAGCTGTTTTTTTTCAGTGAGAGGGAAAAAGAGGCGTTCCACATCATCAGAGGAGAACAGGTGCTCTTAAATACATTGGAAATTTCAGCTGTGCCGTATATCCGCGGGTTTTGGCCGGTTTTTCAAATATTTGGCATCCCTGAGCTACAGAGATGCGATTTGAAAGTTCTGAGATAAGGATTTTATGAACTTTTACCCATATGCTACTCATACAGTTTTAAAAAAATATCTTATTTATGACATTACTGCAGATGGCCAATTTGTCACATTAGTGAGACATTTTTAATACTTAGACATAAGAAAAATTCCACTAATCCAACATGTTTCAACATAGAGCTCTAATGCTTACACACATTTAGTTAGTCTGTTGGACAATTACTGTAGTGGATTGAAAGTATCTGCTGTGAGGTATGTATATCTTCAGGAGGGCCATGTATATTCAGCTGTAATTTTTTGTATAACAAAAGTAATATTTTTATGGATTTATTATATAGAAAACATTTGACATGGTTCACATTTGCTCACAATTTCCTCCTAGATATAACCAGAAACATTTTATAACTCTTTCCAAAGCTGTATCACACAAGCAATTTGGACAAAGTATGCTGTTTTAATAGAATTTTTAATTATGACAGGTTAAAAGTCAAATTTTGCCAGGCGAGAATGGATCAAAATTGGTGGTCCCTATCAGGTTAAATCATAAACACTTGTCTTTTTTAGATATAAGATGACTACTTTGTGGAAAAAAGACAACGTATATTTGCTGGGGAACAAGAAGGAGTCTTTGTCGGGCTGCAAGCTTCCATTCAAAGGCGACGTACTCCGAGTATCTCTGCATCCCATGAGAAAAAAGGAATGGTGAAGCATGAAGCAGCAGTGCAGACTATGAAGGAGGTCGAAAGTTTGGGGAAAAAGGCCCGCATTTCCATTCGTCCTTTTCACCATGCTGTGAAGAAGTTTGAAGGCATTGTGTCAGAATGTAAAGCATTGAAGAAGAATAAGGGGCAAAGGAGTGAAACACAGGAGAAGACCGAAGAGAAATTTTGCAACACCTTTAATCATCTTTTTGACATTGCCCAACAAGATGCAATAAAGATCATAAAGCATTTCTGAAGGCAGAGCGGGAGAATGGGAATCGGAAAAGCATGGCAGTTGACATTAAGCTGGCAATGAAGGAAAAGGAGAAATCAAAACAAGAAGAGGGGAAGCAACGGAGCATTGTCAGTATGAGAGAAGTGTCACCCTGGAGTACTCTTCCTGTAGCTTATCAGCCTGAGAAAGTAAATCAGAAGGAGCCACTGCAGAAGCAGGGCTAAGCGCACCGGGGAAGCGTAAAAGAGAAAAGAAGAGCATTCTGAGTCCAGACGCCATTTCAGCCCTGGATTGAACTAAGATTAGTGATCGTCACGCGGTACACGCTCTCTCCATGCTTCTGGTCAACTGCTTGACGAGTTCAAAGTAAGCCTACTTTCCATCCCCCATGCTCTTCAGCAAGACTGTAAGGATCGTCCTGCAGATCTCAAGCAGGGGTTTTCTTGCGAAGAGCCCTTAACAATTCAATGGGATGGAAAACTAATGGCTGAACCGACAGGGGACGATAAAGTGGACAAGCTCCACAACATTGTGTCTGGAAAAGGCGTTGAACAGTTACTCTGCGTACCAAAGTTGCCAGCTGGAACTGGTCAAGCAATGGCGGAAGCAATATATGAAGCGCTGGCAGATTGGGGTTTGGAGAACTGTATTCGTTCCATTTGCTTCGAGACAACTTCGAGCAATACAAGCAGAAAGAATGGCGCCTGCATTTTGTTTCAGCAGATGATGGGGAAGAACCTGCTGCAATTGGCATGTCGCCATCATATTCAAGAGATACTGCTGGAAGGGGTTTTTCTCGTCACCATAGGCCCATCATCCGTTCCAGACATTCGTATCTTCAAGAAATTCAAGAGTCACTGGCACCAAATGTCCTTGGCTAAATACAAGCGAGGAATCAATGACGCTGATGTTTACAGTGCTTTGACGAATATGACAGGCAACATCATTAAATTCTGCTCACAACAACTGGAGGAAGTTCATCCTAGGGAGAATTACCGGGAGCTGTTGGAACTGACCATCATTTTCCTTGGGAGGAATTCCAACGAAAGGAGTTCACTTTGTCAATCAAGGGGCAATGAATCGCGCTCACTTTATGGCATGACTAATTTATGCACTGAAGATTTTTGTCTTCCGAGATGTATTCAGTCTAACTACCTGCGAACTGAAAGGCATGAAGGAACTCTCTGTCTTTGGAGTAAAGCACTATGTGAAGTCTTGGGTTTTGCTGCCGTCTCCCAGCAGTATCATCAAAAGGCGATCTGCTGCTGATGACAGAGCTGCTAAAGGTGTCCTCAAGAAGCTGTCCAACCACCTCTGGTACTTGAGTGAAGAACTTTTGGCACTGGCCTTCCTTGATACAACTGTCACTGTGGCTAAGAAGAAGGCGATGGTCGCTGCTATGGATAACGGAGGAGACAGGAGCCACTGAAGAGGGTGAATGTGGATCTGGTAACCATTGGAATGAAGAAGTTGAGCGATTTTGCCACAAAGAACACTCGGAAGTTCTTCGATTTTTTTTTTTTTTTAATTAAGGGGCTATCTGGCGACTGCCGACTAAGGCATAAGTTGCCGTAAACAAACAGCCTAGTTTTAGGCTACTTTAAAAAATTAAACATAAAACAATAAAAAGAAATGACAATAACAATAACAAAGCAATAACAAAACAATTACAAAAACAACAACAACAACAATTAAATCGGATTAAATAAAAGGGAGAAGGCCGGCCTCCCCCAAAAAGTCAATAAGTCCACCAGTGAAAGTACACGCACTCGTCCCGAGCACAAGGGACAGGCGGTAGCGACCCCACCCATCCCGGTACCGGGACAGGTGTCGTGCGCGAAGATCACCTAGACTGGGACATTCGACAAGAATGTGCTGAACAGTCTGGGGGACAACGCAGTCGTTGCAATAGGGCGCAGGCGAGCGCTCCATCAGATAGCGATGCGTCACACGAGTGTGTCCGATTCGGAGACGACAGAAAGCAACCTGAAGCCGCCGCGGCATTGGGGGATAGGTCCATGGGAACAGTCGCGGCGCAATGGCACGCAACTTTAAGTTCCCTTCGACCGTCTCCCATCTTCTTTGCCAAGCAGTCCGAAGAGCTGCCCGTATTCCTGCCATGTAGTCGGTGTAAGGAAGAGCGAAACGCTGGTCCGGTTGCAGAGTCCTCGCGGACTCATTGGCGCCCTCATCGGCGCGCTCATTCCCCGCAATTCCTACATGTCCAGGAACCCAGCAGAAGATAATCTCGACATCTGCCCGGCTCGCCAAAACCGTGGCGTCACGGATATCGCGAACCAGGGGATGCGGAGATTCCAATGCCCCGAGAGCACTCAGGGCGCTTTGTGAGTCGCTATAGATCACAATCCGGTCTCCGAACCAGGCACGTCGCGTAATCGCCCGTACCGAGTGGTGTATTGCCACCAGCTCGGCCGTGAAGACAGACGCAGCGCCTGGTAGAGCCCCGCTGACTTCAAACAGAGGGGATACGGCGTGGAAGCCGACCCCCTCTTGGGACTTGGAGCCATCCGTATACACTGGCACGGTACCAGCGTGACACGATGTGTGCTCCAAAAAGGTCGAACGCAATACTCCCGGCGCAGTACAAGCTTTGGGAGCAGAGGCGTGGCGACAAATAGCCAAATGTGGTACCCTCCAGGGTGGCGTCCTGGGCAGAACCGGGGGCGCCACCGGCCCGAGAGCTATATCTACATCTCGAAGGAATTTCCTGGCCCTAAACCCAAAGGGCTTAGGGTATGACTGGCGTCTCTCGGCGGCATAGGTACCATCGAGATCAGCTGCGGATGCAGTGAGAGCTGTTGGCGACTGAAGGAGGCGCCGGGCTCGCGCGTACAGGCGAGTGATGCACTGCACGCGGCGCAGAGCGAGTGGCATCTCCCCAGCATCGACCAACAGGCTCTCAATGGGGGAAGTGCAGAAGGCACCAGGCGCAAGGCGAAGGCGGGTGTGGTGGATTGAATCCACCTTCCGCAATAAACGCTCGGCTGCGGATGCATAAAACTCGCATCCGGAGTCGAGCTTCGAGCAAACAAAGGATCGATAAAAAAGTAAGGTGGTAGCCCTATCAGCGCCCCAAGCGCTGAACGTCACGGAACGGAGAATGTCCATGGCGCGGGTACAAGAGACCCTAAGGCTGCGAATATGAGCCTCCCAGGTGAGGCGTCGGTCGAATACAAGACCAAGGAAACGGTGCGACTCAACCACATCCAGGCGCACCCCATTAAGAAACAAATCTGGGTCGGGGTGAAGCCGTGGATGGCGGCAGAAGTGCACCACCTTAGTCTTGGCCAAAGAAAACCGAAACCTGTGCGCCTTCGGCATAGCGAGAGACGCCGTTCAATGCCTGTTGGAGTCGACGCTCCAGAGTTGGCATCTGGGCCGCGCCAAAAGAGATCGAAAGGTCGTCCACGTAGAGCGTAGCGAGAACATCTTCCGGCAGCACCGAGGTGATGCCGTTGATGATCAGGGCAAAGAGTGTGACACTGAGGACACTTCCCTGCGGGACACCCTCTTCCTGCTCCTTTGGGGCAGAGAGGGCTCCCCCCACCCGTACGCGGAATCGACGATCTCGCAAAAATTCAGATATAAACATTGGGAGGCGTCCCCTCGCCTCCATCGTGTGGAGAGTCTCCATGATACCGTATCGCCATGCGGTATCATAGGCTTTGTCCAGATCGAAAAACACTGTGGCGTAGTGCTGTCTACGAAGGAAGGCCTCGCAGACGGCATTTTCCAGTCGGAGCAGAGCATCCGACGTGGAGTGGAACTTACGAAAGCCGCACTGTGCAGAAGACAGATGGCCTCCGCTGTCCAGGAAATAGGCTAATCTAACATTTACCAATTTCTCCATCAACTTGCACACGCAAGAGGTTAGAGAGATTGGGCGGAAACCGGTCGGAGTAGAGTGATCTCTTCCCAGTTTGCGAAAGGCGAGCATATTAGCGATTCGCCAGGAATTTGGGAGGAGACCCTCCACCCAGATACTTTTGAACAAATCTAACAGAAAGGCCATGCCTCGCTCACCCAGGTGTCAAAGCATGGCGTACGGAACATCGTCCGGACATATGGGCGGTGTCCGCGCACGAAGCGAGAGCGGAACGCAACTCACTCACTGTAAACTTGTTGTTGAAGGGTTCTCCGCCTCTGGAGGTAAAGTCCAGTCGGCGGCCTTCCGCGACATCACGACGTGCATTGAATGCTGGCGGAGCAGCATCACGGCTAGAGAATGCGGAGAAAGCGGTCGCTAAGGATTCCGCCACGGACGCGGGGTCCGAGATTGCGGTCCCATTCTCCTGGAGAACGGGAGGGAGGTCCTGCGAGAACTTGCCCCGAATTCCTCTGACTCGCTTCCACACCTCATCTAAAGGGGTCTTCCCGTTAAGTGAAGACACGTATGCCCGCCAAGAAGAGCGGCGGGCGTGCTTTGAAATATACCGGAACCTAGCCCCAGCCCGACGAAATTCAGCGACAGTGAAATCGTTCGGGCGGCGCTTATAGCGCATGTAGGCATAACGCTTCTGTTTGAGGGCCGTTTCACACTTTTCCGACCACATAGGAGTCGTCGGAGTGTAAAATGGCCAGACGTTCTAGGAATAGTAGTTAGTCCCGTGGTAATGAGGTTGCCGGAGAAGAACTCAACGGCCTCATCTACCGACCTAAACTCCTCGACTGAGATAGAGAATTCAGTAATTTCTTGAAATGCAGGCCACCGCGCCAAGCATCACCGAGGTAGTCACTCAGGCGGCAGTTGCCCTGAAAATGATACTTGAATAGGAAAGTGATCACTACCATGGAGGACATCGACCACCCCCCATTCAAAATCAGGCTATGCATCTAAAGAGCACAAAGATAGGTCAATGCAAGAAAATGAAGCGGTTCTCGGGCAGCGATGCGTAAACTCATCCACATTTAGGACACCTATCTCAAGCTCTTCGATCAGATCAGCAAGGAATTATTTCCTGGGATTTATGGAGTAATCTCATCAGAGAGGATGCCTGCCGTTCAGATCTTCAAGCAAGAGAAAGGGCATCGGCAACCGTGCCACGACGCGGCGGAAGTCACCCGCGTCGAAGTCAGCTGACGGTGGAATGTACGCAGAAATGATAGTATACCTCCTATCCAGGTGAAGCTGCACAGCCACTGCCTGAAAGGAGGTATCTAAAGTGAAAGGAAGAACGGAGACATCCTGCCGGGTGTAAACTGCGCATCCCTCAGCCAGGCCATCCCGCGGTGGTGGGATCGCAAGACCCTTATACCCCGGGAGGGCGGGCAGGGGGAACGCGCCTAGCATGGTCTCCTGCAGTAAAATAGCTAACAAGGAACAAAACGAAACGAGCCTCTTCAGCTCCTTCCAGTTAGCCCGGAGTCCACGGCAATTCCATTGAAGGAATATTCCCTCCAAGCCTAGCTCGGAGAAGACGCGGGGGCCCTTTTCGAACAGAAGACCCTCACGGGAATGGCCGTACGCTTCCCGGAGGCACAACTTCAGGCGCTGTTGGACGGACAAAGCGCTGAAGGCACTGTCGCCTTCGAGGACTTATTGGGGGAGGTTGGGCTCGCCATGCGAGTCTTTTCCTCCCTCCGCCTCGAAAACTTAGGCGGGTGTTGCGGCTTCGGAGGCGGGGAGCCCTATTTTCAAGGAACCACCGTCTCCGAGCCACTCAGCCCAACACTAGGTATGGGCGAAGGTGCCGAAGCTTCTTTCTTGCTGTCCTCCTTTCGCCTGCAAGATTTAGGAACCCTGAAAGATGGCCTGGCAACCAACTTCAGGGGTGTTGCTTCCTGTGAGTCTAACGACTCTATGGAGGCGCGTGGCCGTTTCGCCTTACGGGAAACGGTCACGCTGGGGTAAGAAGGGGGAGCCTTGGTTTTAGCCGGGGCTGGGTATGAACCCTTTGGACCGCCAACTTTACCAAAGGGAGCGCCTGGGTTGAGTCAAGCCCCCAGAAGGGCTCCGAATGGGCGAGGAAACAACTGTGCTGGTTGTCCTGGATGGGCCAGGATCAGAGGGTGCCTTTCTAAGTATTGAGGCATAATACGTCCCAGGCAGTTCCGAGCGCGCCAGGACCAAGTCCTTAGCCTCACGGAATGAGAGTCGATCCTGGGCCTGAACGGCCAGCATTTCTTTATCAAGGACATATGCACCACATTGCTTCGAAGAAGCTTGGTGCGCCTCTTCGCAATTGACACACTTGGCCACACACGATTTAGATTTATCGTGTGCGGTCTTTGAGCAATTTACACAGACTTCGGGTGACCCCGACTTTGCACGTCTACAAGAACAATTCGTATGGTCGAAGCGGTGACAGTAATAGCACCACCGCGACAGTGGCACGAATGCCTTCACGCGGTAGCGGTACTAACCGGCACGCACCGACTCAGGGATCTTGTCACAGTCGAACATGACGAAGAGTGTAGTGGTGGGTCTCGAGGCCCCTTCCTATTTTCTCATCACACGTTCGACCTTGACCGCCCCATGGTCAGCCAGCTCTAAGGTGATGTCCTCTATGGAGTAGTCAACGAATTCCCTCGCATAAACTACTCCTTTCACAAAGTTCATGGTAGAGTGCGGCGTCACACTCACCGGGGTGCCATGAAGTGTCCGAAGAGCACTTATCTTGGCCACCTCGGAGGGATTCGCCGGATTCGCCGCATTCGCCAGAAGGCTCCCGTCCGATAAACGGGTCACCTTCGGCTCTTTACCAATTACACTAGCTAATTTCCTCCTCTGATGGATCCTGTTGCCCTTGCCCAACATGGTGCCATCAGTAGAGCGAATAACGAGGAAGCGTTTTTAGCCAGCAGGCTCGAAAACACCAGGTAACCTCTAAATGAGGGGTCCCGATGTTATCGAGGCTCCGCCCTGTGCACTTTTGGTCTTAGTCATAGTCAGGGACTCCGCACACAGGGGTGTAGAGAGGCCGGATGTGCCGATCTTGGCTTGGTCCCTTGCCAAAGTTGAAGCAGACCCATCTGTCCCCGCAGCCCCTGCGGATGGAGGAGAGCCACGAGTCTTCTTGGTCTATTTTTTGTTCTTTTTCTTTTTTGGAGAGGAGGGCGGGGAATTAACCCGCTTCTCACCTCAGTCGGTAGGATCGCCCTGGCCAGATGCACCGGCCTCAGCCAGGTCCTGCCCCAAAATGGAGAAAGTCCTGGTAGTCGTAGGGACACCGGTCGGAGGAGATCCCTCCCCTCCTTGTACTGCCTTGGAAAACCCTTTCCCTTCGAGGAGGACCTTGCATAGGGGCGGATTCGGGTTCAGTGCTTGGTCCTGAGCCAGGATTTTTTTCCATGGAAGGCCTTACCGTCTGAGGCTGGGTTGCCTCAAGGACCATGTCTATCACAGGAGGGGCCTCCAGTTGGCCACCCCTTCTCAGGACATCGTAGGTCCCGTTGATTCAAGATTTAATATTCTTGCCAGCAGGTCTTTTGAGGGAAGTGACCAAATGAGCCTGGCTTCCCTCTCCCCCCTAAGGGAGTTTGCCCTACCAAACCGCTTCAACGGGGAGCGGTGGGCAATGGGCTGCCTGCTGGCTTTCTTGGCAGTCCCCTTGGAACATAAAGGGGAGAATGCCGCTAGAAAGAGGGAGGCACCCAAGGGCACCTCCGGACAAGGGGGTAAGGGGAGTCCCCTACACACGTAGGTGAAGGAGAGGAGTAAGCCTCCTCTCCGGTTAGAGAAATATAGACGGTCCCCTGCGCAAGCACAGGAGTGGGGATCTCCATTTTTTTCTGTAGAGCTGCCCGAGGGCGGCTCCGTTGATGCCACAGGGGGAATTAAGGGGAGATTTTTATGTTTCTCATCATTGGGCATGGTGACCCTATTTGTCCCACGGGATGCAATCGCGCACACCTCTTGCAGTAGCCCGCACTGCGAGAGGTGCTTACAAGCCCGGCAGAGCCAGGCGCCGCCATTTGGGACCACCCCTCCCGCCTGGTGGCCTGGCAGTCCCTCAGCATGGCGGCTCCACCTTGGACACGGCGTAAAAATATAGATTGTGAAGTGAGAAGGAAAGGGGATGTGAGGAAGAGGATGAAGCAGCTTGTTAAAAACCAACCACCATAGACCGGAGCTCAGGGGTTAGGGAACATTGTCCCCTCCCCCTTCAGCCCCGATCCGGGACGATTGGCTGAGCAGAAGGTCAGCATCTACCCTGTGAAATTAGAGGCTAACCAGAGAAAGTTGTGGGAGAGGTTGTAGGGGAAGTGAGGAAGTAGGGGAGAAATACAGGCTATCTGAAGGAAGGAAGAGAGGCTAAGCTGGGGCCGGACGGAACGCTGGATCCCGTCAGCACGGCAGCCAGGTTGGAAAATCCCTGCGCCCCTTACGGGATCCCAAAATGCGACAAATTATTATGTCAATAACAAATACAAAATAATAAAAATATCCGCAATGGGACAATATTAACAAATACGAAAAAATGAACAAAAAAAAATGGAGATGGCCCGTTCACCAGGCACCCACACACATACATATCTCACTACCACTTCCTTCCTTTTCTCACTATTACCCTCCAAACTCCCCCCCGCTTATTCTATCTTTCTCTTTCAAAATCCAAGATTTCTTCCTTGCCTCAAAATGGAGCAGCACGCGACCATGGACTGTAAAGAGCCTGAGGAAACGTAATCTAAGTGCAGCGAGAAGGGACATCACTGTAATGACTGCCGCAACAACTACGAGAAATGCACCAGCTGCGGGCAAGGCTACATATTAATGGCTATGGCATGCACGGTCAAAAAGGAAATACTAAACAACAATGAAAACGACAAGAAACAGTAAGCGGTACGAAGATCAAACAATACTTAGGTTCAGGTAGCTAAAGCCGCGTACAACGAAACTGAAACGAAGAAAACATATTTTTAGATAGAGAACGAAGAGTCTACAAAAATCCTAACGTGCATCCTCTATGATCACGTTATGAATCTAACCCAACAGGTTGCTTCACAAAAGAACTCAACCAAATGCTAGCCAAAAACGGAATGAGCCAAATGTGGTTCCCGGATGACCCCCTCATCAGGAGACCTTCTCCAGCTGCAAATAGTTCATAATAGTGCAAATAAGATGGGCACCAACAAGGAAGAAATAGAGAAGGAAACCCAGGAACCTAAAACTGCTGCGGCAAAACTAACATAGGCTCAACCAAATAGAAAATTCACGAAGAGAAACGAAGCGGTTGAACCTCCATCAACGGAATCCACTGACTCCTCGGACTCATCCAACTCAGAAGCCCCTAAAAAGAAGAAAAGCAAAAAGGTGAAGAATACCAAAAATTCGCTAGACGCGAAAAGAATTAATCTCACCATTTATGCGTCAAAGAAGTTCCCCTTCCCTGAAAATATGGACGAAACAAAATTCTAAACGGAGTAAATAAGAAAATATACAAATGGAGGTACGACGCATCGATCGAGAGTGGTTGATGAGGCCCTACTACGCCATAACGTTACTATGTACAAGGACTCATATGAGCAGGTTTCCAACGCAGAATTTAAAAAGAAGTGGAACGGAAGAAAAAGAAACGTCCCCCAGAAACACTAATAGAGAAAGACCAGCATGGAAAACGTGAACAATAGATTGACGATTCTGACACTCAATTTTAATGGATGGGAGGGGAAAGCAAGACATATGGAAACATATTCCGTGTGCTTGACCCCGACATAATACTGATAAAGGAGCACGATATTGACACCACAAGGAGTCAAATCAAAATACGGGGATACAGAGTGCTTATGAAGAATCACTCAGAGGAAAGGTTCGATGGCACTGCAATAGCTGTTAGAGGCAACCTCACGTTCAAACGTCTCCCGGCATTAGACGAATCCTTTGTGGCGATACAACTTCCCACTTTGGTGGGGAACCTTACGATAGCTGCAGCCTATCAACCCCCTCAACAAGACTATCTACCCATAACAAACTTCTGCACACTTTTCGGGCAACAAAGAATGGTATTCTTAGGGGGTGACCTCAATACCAGATGCAGAATGGGGGACTATGGTAGAACCAACGAAAGAGGCCAAAACTTGGAAATTATAATGAAAAGGAAAAACATCCAGAGGATAAGGCCGGATTTCGCACCCCTACATCACTAGCAGATCAGCCACCAAACCTAACATTATCATAACAAGCGGAAGCTCGCCCTTCAACTACCATAGCGAGCCGGGCCCAATAACTCGCAGCAACCACTTTGCGATATTAATCCCATTTTCACTCGCCCCGATCAAGCTACCAGTCACACCACGTATGAACTACGCGGCCACCGACTGGGACCGTTACAAGAATCTTCTCCGACAATACGCCCTGGCAAACCTGATCGAGGCTACATTGGAGGAGATCGACGAAGAACTAGAAAGAGTAACAACTTCTATCATCGAAGCTGACCGCGAGTGCGTTCCAAAAAAAGGTACAAATCGCTACCTCAGCCCAGATGGACAGATGATATAAAGCTGATCGCACATGAGCATAGATAAGTGTACAAGGAGATCAGACGGGAAGGTTCAAGCCGGGAAAGAAGCGCGATACTACGCCGGCTAAGCTTCGAATTAAAGGAAGCAATAAACAGGCTTAGATCTGGGACAGCCTTATATTCGGAGTACACAGTGAGCTGAGCCAGGGAAAATTCTGGAACCAAATCAGGAAACTGAAAGATTCGAAAAGAAAGGAAAAGGCTCAGATCAAAGAGGACCGGAAATATAAAGAGGATCCGGCGATTCTGGACGGAAGATTCAGAGCATACTGAGAAAAAGTCTTCTCTATCACAGAAGAAGATAACGAAGAGTTCGACCAGGAATTCGAGGGCCGTCTGATTGACGATCTGAATCAGATAATACACAGCCCGTATCCACACCACCACGCAGACATGGAAAGAGAGATGGTTGACCATGGTCGTCCAATAACAACAAAGGACGTCATGTCCACTGTGAAATCCTTCACACAAAAGGAACCAGGCTGGACGTGCATCACCAAAATCAATCTGGTAAATGCCCCAAGCAGATCATTCACGGAATCACCAAAATCTTTAACGCTTTTCTGAATACGGGCTACTTCCCCGATGGTATAAAGGTGGCTAAAATCATTTTTATACCCAAGGCTGGTAAGTCCCCAGATCAACTGCTAAATTACAGACCAATCTCACTTCTCGAGTTCGTGGGTAAAATCTACGAAAAAATCCTAGCAAACCGGCTTCAAGACCAACTAGCCGAACTAGGAGCTCACAACCCCCGGCAACACGGGTTTCGAAAGGAGCGAGGAACAGAAACTACATTCGCCTTCCTAACAGAGAAAAAGGCCTACTGCAAAGGTGAGGAGAAATATTTAGACGTGGTGCTGCGCGATGTACAGAAGACCTTCGATAAGGTTTGGCTGAGGGGTCTCTAATTCAAGATCCTGAACCTCCAGCTGAACTCATTCCTGGAAAGGGTCCTCTCTGACTATATCATAGAGAGAAAAACCCAAATCTCCATCAAGGGCTTTTCAGGACCCGAATTCGAACTCAAGGCGGGAGTTCCACAAGGCATCTGTCAGAGTCCGTTGCTGTATCTCGTGTACACAATAGACCTCCCTACTCCGGTGCGGAACGACACGATGTATCTGCAATTTGCAGATGACATCCCACAAATCGTACCTAGCTCCTATATGGAAGCTGGAGTTCAAGCAAGGGATACATCTGCCGAAATAACAACATTAACAGATATAAAAAGATGTGGAAAATTCAAACCAAACGATAAAAATTTCAAATAATCCCAATGAACCGCCGGAAAATAGATAAATGGCGACCTTTACCCGTACTCGGAAGAGGGTAACGTCCTGGGTTTACGGTTCACTAAGTCTGGGTACAAAACCCACATCAATACCAGATCTCCCTAGCCAAAGGGCAACTTCGGAAACTATACCAGTTCCGGAACCTTAACGCTCCAAACAATAAGAAGCTATATACTGCCTTGGTACGCTCCGTCCTGGTGTTTCCGGCAGTGATAACGCAGATGGCAAGTTTTACTTCTCTCAGGACGATGCAGAGAGTAAAAAATAAATTCACCCTGCTAATAGCTGGAGTTAGAAGAAAAGAACGTATTAGGCAAACAGACCGGCACGCAAGAGCAGGGCATAAGCCAATTAATACGTAAGTTCAAAGGCTAGGGAGAAAGACTTGGGAAAAGATGAGAGCAAACTATTATACCCACACTCGACAACCTCAACATTGCAATCCCTCAGAAGAAGCGACACAAAGTTGCAAGGTAAGCATTATTCCCAAGCGGAAGAAACTGCGCGGGAGAGGCAAATAAACCCGATTTTTAAATAACCAAGATCGAGAAAAAAGAACATAAGACCGGAGAAAACCAAGCAAGAACAACTAATATAGACTTAAACCAAAACATGAAAACCGAACAAAGGATAGATATAAGGAATAAGACCACCTAAAATTTATAAATAAAAGGACTTTGGGGTTTGCGTCGAAGTTGGTTTAAGTTTCGGCCTTAGCGGGTTCGTGAACGGGAAATAGTTAAGAATTCAATGGAGACGGTGTACTTTTTAATTGCGGAGTTCTTTCAAAACAAATATTGTTTAGAGTGCAAGTTGGTCAAAGATTAACAGATAACTGGTACTCGTGTAGGGTTGCAAGAAAAAGACAATAACAAAAATATACCTTTACTAACAAATAAATAAAGTTCGAATATGTACAGGTACATGGTTTAAAGAGAATGATCGTAAATTAACTGTCGGCACGAGATACAGGAGGGATAAATATGGGATTAGTGGTCGTGTTCAGGTCAGCGATTAAAAGGGGATTTTAACTCGGGGCTCACACAAAGGATGGGACGGTTTGGGTAGACCAGATTATAGAATAATCTGTAGGCGTCAATGATTGCAATAGCTTACGTGTTCGTTGAAGGGAAGGGCCGGTCGGGATACAATGACTGTAATGGGGAAGCTAGGTTACCTCACGGGGCGGATGAAGGAGCTCACGTAGTTTGGCCTTTGGAGATGGAAATCCTCGTCAGATACTCGCCGATTGACTATGGCAGAATTTTTGGATGTCGATTTAGCTTTCGTCCTCGAATCGAAATTGCTGGTGTCTTTGATCGCGACGAGTTAGCGTGAACTTTGCTCGTACGAGGAGATAGGTGGGAAAGTCCTGGAGTGCTACACGGTAAACCGAGTCGTGGGATTATATAGGCGCTCGCTGGTGGCTGAGATGGCCTGGCGGAAGCCTCTACGACTCGCGGAATCTTGGGGAAAGGCAGCGACTCCTTCGGGGCAAGCGAGATAAAGTTGGTGTAGAATGTTCGAAGAACTTCGATCTATGCCGGAGGGCAGGGAGGTGGCTGTTAGGCCATGCGATACGAGAACAATGTGTCCATAAGTAAATGAAAATGGAGTACAATAAAATGACGTGGACCGTATCCTCGCCGTAAATCAGCCTCGCTTCCAACGCTCAATGCGGTGATCCCGAGACAACGTGGATACAGAATAGAAGGGCACGTGGTCGTCCTTCGACCTTATTCTTCTAAATCCCTCCCATCCTGGAAGATGGCACTTTCGGAGTTGTGTGAAAAAATGACATCTCATAAGACCAATGACTTGGGGGAAGCGGAGTCTTCCATGTGAGCGGGCAACAGGGAAGGGGGTAAGAAAAGGAAATTCATGACCTGATATCGAGCAGGTGTACAAGCTAATTCCAACCGTCTGCGTGTAGATATGAATGGGAAAGAAATTAATTATTACAGGTCTACGCAGATTATAAGAGAATTAAGAGGGAACATAGATAAAAAAATGAAAATAATATTTATACACGAAGCTATGCAAAGCAAAGAAAAAAAATGAAATATATATTCAAAGATACATAATACACAAATGACAGGAAGATTACGGTGGTACATATACACATATATTGGTGCGTCCTAGACGTACGCATTTGCCCCCAAATAATAACCACATACACAAATAAATAATTGTCCTTTAAATTATATCTGGCTGAAATTTACAATATATACAAAATAGACAAATGGCTATGGAGCAATTACAATTTAGCAGGGGACGTCGCCCAAAGGATTACGGCTAAGGGTATTGGCGATACAATTCTCCCACCATTTTATATACAATATTCGATACTGAAATTCCTGCAATAATAGGCTCCATCTGATTATTCGGAGATATGCCTACACTAGAGAAGATGGAAATTAAGGTTTCGGCGCACGTAACACTGTCCATTCTCTTCAATGGTACGGCTTCGAGAAAACGCGTGTCACAGTCCACGAGGGTTTTTTTTTTTTTTTTTTTTTTAAGAGCTCATCTGGCGACTGCCTACTTGGGCATTAGTCGCCGTATTAAAACTGGCCTAGTTCTAGGCTACTTTAAAATAAAATTAGAGAGAGAAAAAAAAAACAACACCCCAAAAGGGGGAAAGGAAGCAAGCTGGTGCGTCGGGGAGAGGTCCCCCCGGCGCAGGAGCGTGCAACTAAAAGAAAAAAACAAACAAAAAACAAAACAAAAAAAACAAATGCAAAAAAACAACAAAACAAAACAAAAAAACAAACAAACCTTGCTTAAATAATAGGGAGAAGGCCGGCCTCCCCCAAGAAGTCAACAAGTCCACAAGTCAATGTGCACGAATCTGTCCCGAGCACAAGGGACAGGCGGTAGCGACCCCGCCCATCCCGGTACTGGGACAGGTATCGTGCGCGAAGATCACCCAGACTGGGACATTCGACAATAATGTGCCAAACAGTCTGGGGGACGACGCAGTCGTTGCAATAGGGCGCAGGCGAGCGCTCCATCAGATAGCGATGCGTCACACGAGTGTGTCCGATTCGGAGACGACAGAAAGCAACAACCTGAAGCCGCCGCGGCATTGGGGGATAGGTCCATGGGAACAGTCGCGGCGCAATGGCACGCAACTTTAAGTTCCCTTCGACCGTCTCCCATCTTCTTTGCCAAGCAGTCCGAAGAGCTGCCCGTATTCCTGCCATGTAGTCGGTGTAAGAAAGAGCGAAACGCTGGTCCGGTTGCAGAGTCCTCGCGGACTCATTGGCGCCCTCATCGGCGCGCTCATTCCCCGCAATTCCTACATGTCCAGGAACCCAGCAGAAGATAATCTCGACATCTGCCCGGCTCGCCAAAACCGTGGCGTCACGGATATCGCGAACCAGGGGATGCGGAGATTCCAATGCCCCGAGAGCACTCAGGGCGCTTTGTGAGTCGCTATAGATCACAATCCGGTCTCCGAACCGGGCACGTCGCGTAATCTCCCGTACCGAGTGGTGTATTGCCACCAGCTCGGCCGCGAAGACAGACGCAGCGCCTGGTAGAGCCCCGCTGACTTCAAACAGAGGGGATACGGCGTGGAAGCCGACCCCCTCTTGGGACTTGGAGCCATCCGTATACACTGGCACGGTACCAGCGTGACACGATGTGTGCTCCAAAAAGGTTGAACGCAATACTCCCGGCGCAGTACAAGCTTTGGGAGCAGAGGCGTGGCAACAAGTAGCCAAATGTGGTACCCTCCAGGGTGGCGTCCTGGGCAGAACCAGGGGCGCCACCGGCCCGAGAGCTATATCTACCTCTCGAAGGAGTTTCCTGGCCCTAAACCCAAAGGGCTTAGGGTATGACTGGCGTCTCTCGGCGGCATAGGCACCATCGAGATCAGCTGCGGATGCAATGAGAGCTGTTGGCGACTGAGGGAGGCGCCGGGCTCACGCATACAGGCGAGTGATGCACTGCACGCGGCGCAGAGCGAGTGGCATCTCCCCAGCATCGACCAACAGGCTCTCAATGGGGGAAGTGCGGAAGGCACCGGTCACAAGGCGAAGGCGGGTGTGGTGGATTGAATCCACCTTCCGCTCTAAACGCTCGGCTGCGGATGCATAAAACTCGCATCCGTAGTCGAGCTTTGAGCGAACAAAGGATCGATAAAAAAGTAAGGCGGTAGCCCTATCAGCGCCCCAAGCGCTGAACGTCACGGAACGGAGAATGTCCATGGCGCGGGTACAAGAGACCCTAAGGCTGCGAATATGAGCCTCCCAGGTAAGGCGTCGGTCGAATACAAGACCAAGGAAACGGTGCGACTCAACCACATCCAGGCGCACCCCATTAAGAAACAAATCTGGGTCGGGGTGAAGCCGTGGATGGCGGCAAAAGTGCACCACCTTAGTCTTGGCCAAAAAAAACCGAAACCTGTGCGCTTCGGCATAGCGAGAGACGCCGTTCCATGCCTGTTGGAGTCGACGCTCCAGAGTTGGCATCTGGGCCGCGCCAAAAGAGATCGAAAGGTCGTCCACGTAGAGCGTAGCGAGAACATCTTCTGGCAGCACCGAGTTGATGCCGTTGATGCTCAGGGCAAAGAGTGTGACACTGAGGACACTTCCCTGCGGGACACCCTCTTCCTGCTCCTTTGGGGCAGAAAGGGCTCCCCCCACCCGTACGCGGAATCGACGATCTCGCAAAAATTCAGATATAAACATTGGGAGGCGTCCCCTCGCCCCCATCGTGTGGAGAGTCTCCATGATACCGTATCGCCATGCGGTATCATAGGCCTTCTCCAGATCAAAAAACACCGTGGCGTAGTGCTATCTACGAAGGAAAGCCTCGCAGACGGCATTTTCCAGTCGGAGCAGAGCATCCGACGTGGAGTGAAACTTACGGAAGCCGCACTGTGCAGAAGACAGATGGCCTCCGCTGTCCAGGAAATAGGCTAGTCTAACATTTACTAATTTCTCCATCAACCTGCACACGCAAGAGGTTAGAGAGATTGGGCGGAAACCGGTCGGAGTAGAGTGATCTCTCCCCAGGTTGCGAAAGGCGAGCACAGTAGCGATTCGCCAGGAGTCTGGGAGAAGACCTTCCACCCAGATCCTGTTGAACAGATCTAACAGAAAGGCCATGCCTCGCTCACCCAGGTGTCGAAGCATGGCGTACGGGACATCGTCCGGACCATGGGCGGTGTCCGCGCAAGAAGCGAGAGCGGAACGCAACTCACTCACAGTAAACTTTTCGTTGAAGGGTTCTCCGCCTCTGGAGGTAAAGTCCAGCCGGCGGCCTTCCGCGACATCACGACGTGCATTGAATGCTGGCGGAGCAGCATCACGGCTAGAGAATGCGGAGAAAGCGGTGGCTAAGGATTCCGCCACGGACGCGGGGTCCGAGATTGCGGTCCCATTCTCCTGGAGAACGGGAGGGGGGTCCTGCGAGAACTTGCCCCGAATCCTTTTGACTCGCTTCCACACCTCAGCTAAAGGGGTCTTCCTGTTAAGTGAAAACACGTATGCCCGCCAAAAAGAGCGGCGGGCGTGCTTCGAAATATAGCGGAACCTAGCCCTAGCCCGACGAAATTCAGCAACAGTTAAATCGTTCGGGCGGCGCTTATAGCGCATGTAGGCATAACGCTTCTGTTTGAGGGCCGTCTCACACTCGGCTGACCACCATGGGAGTGGTCGGCGTGCAAAACCGCCAGACGTCCTAGGAATAGTAGTCAGGATCACGGTGATGAGGTTGCCGGAGAAGAACTCAACAGCCTCATCTACCGACCTAAACTCCTCGACTGAGATAGAGAATTCAGTCATTTCCTGAAATGCAGGCCACTGCGCCCGCGCCAAGCACCACCGAGGTGGTCTCTCAGGCGGCAGTTGCCCTGAAAATGATATTTGAATGGGAAAGTGATCACTACCATGGAGGTCATCGACCACCCCCCAATCAAAATCAGGCTGTGCATCCGAAGAGCACAAAGATAGGTCAAGGCAAGAAAATGAAGCGGTTCTCGGACAGTGATGCGTAAACTCATCCACGTTTAGGACGCCCATCTCAAGCTCTTCGATCAGATGGGCAAGGACTTGTCCCCTGGGATTTATGGAGTAATCTCCCCAGAGAGGATGCCTGCCGTTCAGATCTCCAAGCAAGAGATAGGGCCTCGGCAACCGTGCCACGACGCAGCGGAAGTCCCCCGCGTCGAAGTCAGCTGACGGTGGAATGTACGCAGAAATGATAGTATACCTCCTATCCAGGTGCAGCTGCACAGCCACTGCCTGAAAGGAGGTATCTAAAGAAAAAGGAAGAACGGAGACATCATGCCGGGTGTAAACCGCGCATCCCCCAGCCCGGCCATCCCGCGGTGGTGGGGTCGCAAGACCCTTATACCCCAGGAGGGCAGGCAGCGGGTACGCGCCTAGCATGGTCTCCTGCAGAAAAATAGCTAACGGGGAACGGGACGAGACGAGCCTCCGCAGCTCCTCCCAGTTGGCCCGGAGTCCACGGCAATTCCATTGAAGGAATATGCCCTCCAGGCCTAGCTCAGAGGAGACGCGGGGGCCCTCCTCGAATTGAAGACCCTCACGGGAATGGACGTACGCTTCCCGGGGGCAGAGCCCCGGGCGCTGTTGGCCGGACAAAGCGCTAAAGGCGCTGTCGCCTTCGAGGACTTATTGGGGAGGTTGGGCTCGCCATGCGAGTCTTTTCTTCCCTCCGCCTCGAAACCTTAGGCGGGCGTTGCGGCTTCGGAGGCGGGGGGCCCTCTTTTCGAGAAACCACCGTCTCCGAGCCACTCGCTCCACCTCGGGGCGTGGGCGAAGGGGCCAAAGCTCCTTTGTTGCTGTCCTCCTTTCGGGGAACAGCTTTAGGAACCCCGGAAGATGGCCTACCGACCATCTTCAGGGGTGTTGCCTCCTGTGAGTCTAACGACTCGGTGGAGGCGCGTGGCCGTTTTGCTTTACGGGAAACGGTCACGCTGGGGGAAGAGGGGGGAGCCTTGGTTTTAGCCGGGGCAGGGTATGAACCCTTTTTGCCGCCAGCTTTACCAGGGGAGCGCCCAGGTTGGGTAGAGCCCGCAGAAGGGCTCCGAATGGGCGCGGAAACAACCGTGCTCGTTGGCCTGGATGGGCCAGGAGCAGAGGGTGCCTTTCTAACTATTGAGGCATATGACGTCCCAGGCAGAGCCGGACGCGCCAGGACCAAGTCCTTTGCCTCGCGGAATGAGAGTCGATCCTGGGCCTGAACGGCCAGCATTTCTTTCTCAAGGAGATATGCACCACATTGCTTTGAAGATGCAGGGTGCGGCTCTCCGCAATTGACACACTTGGCCACACACGATTTGGACTTATCGTGTGCGACCTTGGAGCAATTTACACATACTTCGGGTCACCCCGACTTTGCACGTCTACATGAGCGATTCATATGGCCGAAGCGGTGACAGTAATAGCACCGCCGCGGCAGTGGCACGAATGCCTTCACGCGGTAACGGTACCAACCGGCACGCACCGACTCAGGGAGCTTGTCACAGTCGAACGTGACAAAGAGTGTAGGGGTGGGTCTCGAGGCCCTTCTGTTTTTTCATCACACGTTCGACCTTGACCGCCCATTGGTCGGCCAGCTCTACGGTGATGTCTTCAATGGAGTAGTCAACGAGTTCCCTCGCATAAACTACCCTTTTTCACAAAGTTAATGGTAGAGTGCGGCGTCACACTCACCGGGGTGCCATGAAGTGTCCGAAGAGCACTTATCTTGGCCGCCTCGGCGGGATTCGCCGCATTCGCCAGAAGGCTCCCGTCCGAGAAACGGGTTACCTTCGGCTCTCTACCAATTGCACTAGCTAATCCTCTCCTCTGATGGATCATGTTGCCCTTGGACAACATGCTGCCATCAGTGGAGCGAATAACGAGGAAGCGTTTGAAGCCAGCGGGCTCGAAAACGCCAGGTAACCTCTGAATGAGGGGCCCCGATGTCATCGAGGTTCCGCCCTGTGCACTTTTGGTGTTACTCTTAGTCAGGGGCTCTGCACACGAGGGGGTAGAGGGGCCGGATGTGCCGATCTTGGCTTGGTTGCCTACCAAAGTGGTAGCAGACCCATCCGTCCCCGCAGCCCCCGCGGATGGAGAGGAGCACCGAGTCTTTTTCGTCTTTTTAGTCTTTTTCTTTTTTGCAGAGGAGGGCGGGTTATGAACCCGCTTTTTACCTCCGCCGGCAGAAGCCTCCAGGCCAGATGGACTGGCCTCAGCCAGGTCCCTCTCCGAAATGGAGAAGGTCCTGGTTGTCGTAGGGGCACCTGTCGGAGGATATCCCTCCCCTTCTTTTACTGCCTCGGAGCCCTCAGCCATTTGAGGAGGACCTTGCATAGGGGCGGATTCGGGTTCGGTGCTTGGCGCCGAGCCCGAATTCCCCCCCATGGAAGGCCCTACCGTCTGAGGCTGGGTCTCCTCAAGGACCATGTCTATCACAGGAGGGGCCTCCCGTTGGCCATCCCCTCCCAGGACATCGCAGGTCCCCTTGGCAGTGTCGCCAGTCTTGTGTGGGGAGGCACAGGCCTTGACCCCAGCAAGGTTTAAAATTCTTGCCAGCAGGTCTTTTGAGGGAAGCAACCGAAGGGGCCTGGCTTCCCTCTCCCCCCTAAGGGGGTTTGCCCTACCGCCTGGTGGCCTGGCAGTCCATCGGCATGGCGGCTCCACCTTAGACACGGCGTAAAAAATATAGATTGTGAAGAGGAGAGGAAAAGGGATGTGTGGAAGGTATGGGTGGGGATGAAGCAGGTTGTTAAAAACCAGCCACCCCAGACCGGAGCTCAGGGGTTAGGGAACTTTGTCCCCCACCCCTTCAGCCCCGATGCGAGATGGTTGGCTGAAAGGAAGGTCAGCATCTACCCTGTGAAATTAGAGGCTGACCAGAGAAAGTTGTGGGAGAGGTTGTGTGAAAAGAGAGGAAACAAGTATTTTGAAGGAAGGAAGAGAGGCTAAGCTAGGGCCTGACGGAGCGCTGGATCCTGTCAGCACGGCGGCCAGGATGGCAAATCGCCGCGCACCTTACGGGGCAGTCCACGATGGTAAGGACATAACTATGCCCTTTACTGTAAGGGGGGGGACGAATAGGGCCGTCAAGGTCTATGGACACTTGGGAAAAGGGTTCCGATGCAATAAGTCCCTTCTGAATAGGGGTAGCTTTAACACGTCCTTTTGCCGTTGGTTTCTTGCAGATGTCATAGGATTGGCAGTATTCAGAAATGTCAACTGCAGCACCAGGCCAGTAGAAATAACTAAAATCCTCTGACCTGTCTTATTGTGGCTAAATTAGCGGGAAAACACACTATCGTGGTCAACTTTTAGGACCAGTGGGACATGCGAACGGGTAACACAGAGGGTGTGAATTTCAGGGTATACGCCATCCGAGCAAGCGCGGATAAGACTTTCCGAGATTTTTCTCACAAGAGAAGGAGATTTGGACACTCTGTCTTTGACTGAATTCTACGCTCATAACGCCACTGAAATCCAAATCTAAGGTGGTTTCAAGGGCAGCGGGCGTCCGGGAATCATTTTTTGCCTGGGCTTCCGTGACAACGGGCCAAGCCACCGGTTAGATGCGACTTTGGGGCACTGTCCTAATAAAACGGAACAGAATTTGATAGGGGCTGACGTGACTTCCGCCCATCCTGTAAATTATTGACATTCCAGATAACAGTATATAATGGGGAAGCGGTTTGCGCCGTCCAGGTAGTCATGGAATTCCGCAAACCTTTTGTGACCAGGGACCACAGGGTGAAGAAATTGATTAGATACCACGATACAGGTACACCCTCTATCGTGGACGAGGGTGAAGACTCGGACCTATTAACGGTTCTGTTCCTCAAATTTCAAGCCTCCTGGAGAGCTCTTCTCGAAGAGGAAATTAACTTGGCGACATGGGGCACTGGAAGACGAGATTAGAGCTGGGGTTTCTGGTCGTGATGAAGGGGGAGCGGGAGCAGCATTCACTTGGTGTACTTGGTGAATGGGATTACTACGGAGTTGGGAATTTTGGGAACAGTTTGGGCGGATGTGACCGTCATCACCGCACGTGAAACAGACAATTGGCCTACGGGGAAAGGATGACGCCGGGGGATTAAAGATGTCTTCGGGAATGGTAAGAGGTGTTGAGCCTTCAGTATGGTAAATGGCATTGGTTATCAATTCGCCCCATCATAAGTCAAACACCAAGCGTGACTTATCACCAGCCAAATTTCTCAACTCTATCATCGTGCCCTACACCCCTTCAAACTACATGCTACCCTCCTCTTTAACTCTTCTAGATATCCTTCAAACTTAACTAGCAGCCGTACTAGCTTCTATGGACGTAGAATCTCTATTCACAAATGTTCCTGTTGATAACACCATTGAATTGATAACCAATGCCATTTACCATACTAAAGGCTCCACACCTCTCACCATTCCCAAAGACATATTGCGACAGCTCCTCCAAGCATGCATAAAAGAATCCCCGTTCTATCGCAACGATAAAAAAATGTACGTGAAAATCGATGGCGTCACGATGGGGTCACCCCTCGGCGTTTTATAAGCCAATTTTTAAATGGGCTCAGTTGAGAACAAGATTTTCAAAAGCAATATAACGTCCAAGCCTCCCATCTACGCGCGCTATATCGATGACATGATTTTGAATACGGATAACCTCGAATAAGTGAACGGCCTAGTTGAAACTTTCAAGAACAACTCGTGTTTGAATTTCACCCACGAAACGGAATATGCAGGATCCCTTCCCTTCCTTGATATCCTCACAAGTACCCAAGAGTCCAAACTTGTGACCAAGTATACGTTAAGGCGACGAACTTGGGCTTCTGCTTAAACGTGTCCTGAACGCTACAAGAGATCAGTTATCAATGCCTTAGTTAAGAAGGCAATTTCCCATTAATCCTCTTGGACGGCTGTTGATCTCTAACTTAAGAGGGTTTCCTGAGTTCTCGTGAACAATGGCTACCAGCAGGAATCCATTGACGCCACCATAAAAGAGAAATGAAATTGGCTGCTAGTCCTGGCGTCCGGTCTACACCGAAAGGAATAATATCAACCTCTATTACAAGGCCAATATGAGCACCGGCTATCGTGAAGATGAAAAAGCTCTTAAAGCCATTCTACATCGTAATGTGACCCCAACCAACACTAATACGGATAGAAATTTGATTATATGCTACAAGACCAAGAAAACAAGTAGTTGCATCATGAAGAACATCTGCCTCCATTCGATGAGCGAACTCCAGGAGACTAATATAGTGTACGAATATTCGTGCAAAGTCGGTGAATGCCAAAACCGCAATTCAGTGTACATCAGCGTAACGTCCACAACCCTGTCAAGGCGACTGCTAGCTCACCTTCAAGATGGCGCGATTAAAAAACACGCCCACTCTCATGGCACTACCTTAACCCGTGAAAAGCTAAATAAGGACACCTCCATCATACTGAGACTCAAAACCCACAGAAGATTGGGGATGGCCGAAGCCGTCATTATTCAAATGAAGAAACCGGCAATTAACGTGCAACCTCAGCCGGAAACCATACTCCCGACATCTGGGCGTCTCCGAGTTGTCCGCCGTTAAAGAAGCACGTTTTAAAACTCTCATTTTTGGAGGGTCTGCTCAAGGTGTAGTGTAGTGGGCCACCACTACACCACCTGCACAGCCACCTCACCCCTCTGCACAAACCGCGGCGGTGATCATGTCACCGCCGCCCCTATTTCCCTCACAAAAACATTCGCTGCTGCTGCTGGCTCAACGCTGTCCACACTACCCCCTGTCCTACCCCAGACACACCCTACCCTAGCAGCAACACAGACTCGCCCACAAGTTCTGACACCGACTCCACCCAAACACCCTGCACCCAGAGACTCCCACTACTTCCAACACCCACCCTTACCCCATACCCAAAGCTACACTTGGCTGCCTTGCTCTCAACTGTGGCAAACGACATGTCGAGGGGTGACGCCTCATACGCAAACATACTCAATACATTGTTTGCCTCGCAAGGTCTAGAAAAGATCACCTTCTGCGAGGCTCTAATCGACGAGCATACACACAGGAGACCCGCACTCCTCCCCATCGCAGTGGGCACGAACACCTTTCCCCCTGGACCTACCTCCCCCTCACACCCCACCCCCATCTTCACCACGCTCCTGCCTCCTCCCGCTCTTCTGTCCTTTTCCCTCTCTCCACTGTACCCTCCTTACCTGCCCCTTTGCCCACTGCTCCCACCTCTTTTCCAACCGCCTTATCTCCTCCATCCACAGCTACCACTCCTTCCTCCTCTATACCTATATCCCTCTTACCACCAGCGCTCCTCATTCGGCAGCCTCAACTCCCCCTTATTGCCACCAACCCCCCTCCTACCGTCCCTACCCCCCTCTCACAGACTTCAGCCCCACTCCCACTGATACCACAACCGCCACTTCCTCCACCTCCGCCAAGCCCACCACACCCTCCACAAAACTCCGCATTAAACAAGAAAAACTCCACCACGAAACCACCCCGCCACACACAACCATGCGTAAAGCCAATCAACCCCCTCCCTGATGTTCCTTCCTCTCCTTCTTGCACCACTCCTTCTTCGCCGTCCCAACCTCCTCTCTCTTCCGGCACCCCCGCTCTCATAATCTCCACCTCCCCTACTATCTATAGCCCCCCATCTACTAGCTTTTCTCCCTCCTCCTCTGCTCCTAACTCCCCCCTCCTAAACTCTACTCTCTCCAATCCTCCATCCACGACCACAATTCACTCTCCCACTATTTCTAACCCTCCTTCCACAGAGCACACTATCCCCTCTACCACGGCCTGCCCACCCAATAACACCACTGACAACCTCTCTACTCCAATGAAACCACAGCTGACCCGCGTGAAGGTACTCGCTCCCCACGCCTCCTGGGAAATAACAAAGAAGAGGGGAACGGTCCCGGGTAAATCAGCCTCACGCGCACTCCAAGCACGTCAATAGCTCGCCTCAACATAATACAATTAAACGTACGCAGTTGGCACAGTGTTTGCCAAACTGTTGCCAACTGGGTCCTAAACACACAAAAACCTCACATGGTACTCTTGAACTTGAACAGTCTACACACTCCCAACAACAGACTCCACATTACAGGCTACCACACATATCTAACTCCACAAGCGCCGCACCTAGGATCAGCCATCCTAATAAAGCACACTTACACCACTCCCTCATTCAAACACGCGATGACTCTTTTCTAGTCTGCGAGGGAAAGACAAGCTCTGGCCCCATCTTAGAGGCCACTCATTACAGACCACCACGCCTACAATTAAACATAGGAGTCCCACTATGGGCTTTATCAAACCACAACCTACCTAGCTTCTTTGCGGGGACATCAACGCTTTCAATCGAACACTACTTTCTAACACCACGAATGATGCAGGAAGGTACCCTGCCGCGTTATCTCTGCGACCACATCGGCTCGGCCTTCCCCACATTCTCCGGTACTCGCGGAGGAACCCGTCTCCGGACATGGTCTTCCGCAATGACCACGCTACACGCTTCTACACTCACATCTCACCGGGTCCTCACGTAGTCTCTGACCACATAACGATATGCCTAATCATATCCACATTTCCCATACTCATACCCACACTACCTCTCTTCAACTCAAAAAACACGAACTGGGAAGAGTTCAAGAGACACATACCAGGAAACCCGCCACAAAACCTCGACTTGGACCACACCAATACAGATCTGTTAGACGACCACTGGTGCTCAATCTTGAACACTATAACAGCAGCACGCGACCGACACACATCACGCAAATCCTACACATGTAGAAAACACTTCACATATTCCACACACACTCAGAGACTCATCACACAGTGCAAGGGGGCTGAAGTATACTGAACTGCCATTCATCTAATATCGATCCAACTAAGTTGTTCTCTTTGATAGACATAATTGGAGGCGTTGAGGAAAGCAGGTTTGAGGATTATCCCACTGTGGAATTCTGCTTTAGCGGCAGCCCGGTTAAGAGGCGATGCTGAAAGCTTTGGGGAAGAGTTCACTCTAGTCCCTAAGGGTAGTTTCTGGCCAGAACCACGTGGGGACACGCAACCGTCCCTGTGTTAGTTGGGAGCAGCGTCGATAACCAAACCCCAGAAGGGGCGATACCCTTGGGTGGTGTTAGTTGATTCGATCATCACCCATCATTAAGTCCGCCACATGTCAGCAAGTCACGTTCACGGAAACTTGCTAGCAACGAGGAGAGGATTGCTCTCAAACCGCTCTACCAAGAAGAAGCGGACCATACAGTAAGGGGAATACATAGGATTAACATATCCACAAATAAGAGACAGCTAGAGGAAAGCTAGCCCGAGGGGCCACGCCCTTGGAAAAATGGAGAAAAATGGGACCACTTGGATCCCGCTGCGCACCATCAGCGGAAGCAGCAGACCCAGCCGAGAAAAGGTCTTTGAAGTGGTGTATAGTAAATTAAAAATCACGATGCTCCGACTGCTAGAGGTCCCCACAGGTTGTGTGGCGATCTGCGAGAAAGAGAAGGAAGTGAAAAGCATAACTAAAGAAGATGCAGTTGAAACACTCCGTGAAAAAGTTCTACAACCAGCAATTCCAACGCAAATGCTAACCCATAGGAGCGTCGTCTGCCGGTGACTGGACCTCTGTATTAGGCAACATACAAAGAAGAAAATCAAAGAAGAACTCATGAAAAATCAACCGTGGGCCAAAGTTTCCGAAATAATAAAGTTTTGGAACAAAAGAGACAACTCTGAATACACACACGTATTTAAGATTGCCTTTTTTGACACTGCGATGGCTCAAAAAGCCAAAGAAAACGGACTCCTGCTTTTTAATGCAAAAGTCAGTGGGAAGCAGATAGAGAGGGAAGAATTCACTCCCATACAATTCTGCTTCCGATGTTACAAGATGGAAACCTACGCGACAAAGGAATGTAGTGAACCGCAGGAAATTTGTTCAAGGTGCAGCGAGCCAGGACACCACTGCGACCGGCAATTCCACCGCAGATCCTAATCCATAGGAGCATCGTCTGCCGGCGACTGGACCCCTGGATTAGGCAACATACAAAGGAGAAAATCAAAGAAGAACTCCTGAAAAATCAACCGTGGGCCAAAGTTTCCGAAATCATAAAGTTTTGGAACAGAAGAGATAACTCTGAATGCGCACACGTATTTAAGATTGTCTTCTCTGACACTGCGATGGCTCAAAAAGCCAAAGAAAATGGACTCCTGATTTTTAATGCAAAAGTCATTAGGAAGCAGATAGAGAGGGAAGAATTCACTCCCATACAATTCCGCTTCCGTATTACAAGATGGAGACCTACACGACAAAGGATTGTAGTGAACCGCAAGAAATTTGTTCAATGTGCAGCGAGCCAGGACACCACTGGAAGAACTGCAACATTCCCAGGGAGAAATGCGCCAACTGCGGCTAAGGCCATCGCTTTATGGCTATGGCCTGCCATATGAAAAAAGAGCTTATCAAGAAAAAGTTATAGCAAAAGAAAGAAGATCAAATACGGAAAAGCAATACAATATATGCACAGGCAGCAAAAACATTCCTTACAGAGGCAGAAGCCAAAACAACTTACTTAAGAATCAAAAATGAAAACGGCGAAAATCCTGACCTGCATCTTGTATGCTCATGTCAGGAACCTAACACAACCGGGAACATTTGCAAAGGAGGTGCATCAAATGATCGCTAAGAACGGCATGAGTGAGTTGTGGTTCCCTGATAACTCACCATCAGGGGACGTTCTCCAACTGCATCTGACTCCCAAACAGATGTCAGGAAAAAGTCAAGATAACGAGACGAAAAGCAAAAACGAAAACAGACGGCCCGACCCAAGGATTGATGCCAAAGAAGAGAGGGAGGCAATCGCAAAAGCAGCCCACACGACCAACCAAAGGAGGAGAAGAAAGAAGATACAGAATCTTCTGACACCACGGACACTTCCGACACCTCGGACACAGAGAACTCTAACAATGAAGTACGGCGTAAAAAAGATAAAAGAGAGACCAATAAGAAGCTAGATGCTGACCAAGTCAACCTCTCTATCTACGCTACCGAGCAATTTCCCCTTCCCGAAGGACTGGGACGCAAACAAAATCTGCGTGGGAATCAAAAAGAAATTCTACAAATGGGACTTCGACGCTCAATGCGAAGAAGAATTGGTTGAAGAGGCCCTATACAACCAGAACGTCGCTTTCCACCGGGAAACAGTTGTGTTAAAAAGGAACAGAAGCGAGAAGCGTAAATCAACTACTCGCAAGCACTAAGACACACACAAAAAGCCAGGACAGAGTTTCGAAAACCCGAACAACAGGTTAAGGATCGTAACGTTCAACGTGATTGGATGGGAAGGTAAATCCGTAGAATACGGAAACATATTCTGCGTGCTTGTCTCCGACATCATACTAATCACGGAGCACGGTATCGATACTACTACCAGTCAACTAAAGATACCATGCTACAGAGTAGTCACAAAAAACTATTCCCAGGAGAGGTTCAACGGTGTTGCCGTTGCCGTCAGAAGGAATGTCTCGTTCAGACACCTTCCAGAACTGGACGAGTCCTTTGTAGTGGTAGAGTTGCACACACTAGTGGGCAATCTCGTAATCGCGGTGGCATACCAACCACCTCGACGAACGTACCTGCCCCTCATAAATTTCTACACCTTGTTCGGCCACGGCAGAATGGCATTCCTTGGGGGCGACTTCAATGCCAGATGCAGAACGGCTGGCTATGTAAACACGAATAATAGAGGCCACAATAATTATGCGTCGAAAGAATATCCAGAGGATAGGACTGGATTTTCCGATCTACATCGCCTCAAAGGATGCCACGAATCCTGACATAATCATGACAAGCGACGACTTCCCCTTCAATTACCATAGCTAGCCAGGCCCAACAGTACCCAGCGACCACATAGCGATCTTGACGAGTATTTCACTCGCGCCGATCCAGTTTCCAACCCCTCTCGCAAAAATTACACTTCGGCTAACTGAAAACGCTACAGGGAAATCATTGCCAGATACGAACCAGTGGACCTAAGCGAAGAATTATTAGAGGAGATTGACGAGGAACTGGAGAAGATATCTGCTAACATCATCGAGGCGGATCGCGAGTGTGTACAATAGAAAGGTACAAAACTCCTCCACAACCCAGATGTACCGAGGAAATGAGAGAGACTGCTGAGGTGCACTGGGAGGTGTACAAAGAAACCAGAAGAGAAGGTACAAATCGGGAAAGAAGCTCGCTGTTATGTCTCCTGAGTGAAGAGCTGAAGAAGGCCATAAATAGCAACAGGCTGTGATCTGGGACAGCCTGATTAAACAAGTAGACAATGAGGTGAGACATGACAAGTTCTTGCGACTAGTGAGAAAGTTAAAAGGCCTACCGAGTAGAAAAATACCCGCATTAAGGAGGGCAATGACTAATTGCAGGATCCGGCGGTTTTAGAAGAGAGATTCCGCACGTTCTGGAAGGAAGTCTTTACAATTACATCTCTAGACAATGCGGAATTCGACCAGAATTTCGAGCACCAGCTGATTGCAGACCTTAATCAGATTATACATCGAAAGCACCCACAGGCTTATGTCGACGAAGGAAGGGTAATCGCAGGCCATGGCCGACCAATTACAACAGAAGAGGTCATAGAAACTATAAAAACCTTTCAAAAAAGGGCACCAGGGTGGACAGGCATCTTCAAAAATAACTTTGTACATGCTCCTTGGCAGATCATTCAGGGAATCACGAATATCTACAACGCTTCCCTGAATACGGGTTACTTCCCCGACGGTCTAAAAGTGGGCAAAAAATTTTTTAGACCTAAATGAAAGAAGCCCCTCGATCAAATGGTGAATTAAAGGCTAATATCCCTCCTTAAGTTCATAGGAAAAGTCTACGAATTAAAGGCTAATATCCCTCCTTAAGTTCATAGGAAAAGTCTACGAGAACCTTCTGGCTAATAGGCTAAAAGACCAGCTAACAGAGCTAAAAGCTCACAACCCTCAGCAACACGGGTTCCGTAAGAGAAGAGGGACTGATGCAGCCCTTGCTCTCTTCACCTAGAAACTCTCCCGCTGTAAATCTGAAGGGAAGTACGTAGAAGTGGTGTTGCGAGATGTCCAAAAGGCCTTCGACAAGGATTGGCTGAGAGGTATCCAATTCACGATCTTAGGTCTCCAGCAAACCCGATCCTGGAGAGGGCTCTCTGTCACTACGTTATGGAAATGAAAGCCAAAATCTCGAATGAGGGCTACAGAAGACCCAAATTCGAATTTGAGGCGGGCATTCCACAAAGTAGCTGTCTGAGTCCACTACTGTACCTAGTGTACACATTGGACTTGCCTGCTCCAGTAGGGGAGGATGTGATGTATCTGCAGTTTGCGGATAACATCACCCAAATCATCCCCAGGACCCACAAAAATGCTGCACCCGTACCCGTACACCAATGAGGGCAAAGTCTTGGGTCTGCGCATTACCTCAAAGGGGTTCAAAGCTCACATAAAGAACAGAATCTCCCTAGCCAAAACACAGCTTGGAAAACTCAGCTACAATAATCTCAAGAAGCTGTACACTGCTCCGGTACGCTCGATATTAGTGTACCGAACAGTGGTCACGTAAGCTGCGGATTCAAGATTTATCAGGCAAATGCTGAGAGTGCAGAACAATGCAGCCCTGCTGATAGCTAGAGCGTGCAGCGTGGACCATATTCGGCAGACAGATCTGCACGCAAGAGCAGGTCTGAAGCCATTGAATATGGAACTCTAGAGGCTAGAAAGTAAGACCTGGAATAAAATTATTCCATATTTGGAATAATTGCAAATATGGAAATTGATCTTGACATTCCGAGAGCAGATTGGGGATACGAGCCCTATTCCCAAGTAGAAGAATCTGCTCCCGAGAGAACCTAATTGGATTCTTCACATAAATACGACAACCTAAAGAGGAAAAAGTAACTACAACAGAAATAACAAGAAATCCACTACAAAGACAAGAATATAAGAGGCGACGTGCCCACATCCAAAAACAAACAACAAAGAAATGAACAAAAGAGGCGAAATGCCCACATACCGGTAATACAAACATATATAAATTATCAGAGAAAATAAAGATGCATTAAGAGATAGCAAATATAACATTTGAAAGGCTCGAATACCGTGACGGAGGAAATAGAGTTTATTAATATATATATATATATATATATATATATATATATATATATATATATATATATATATATATATATATATAGAGAGAGAGAGAGAGAGAGATAGAGAGAGAGAGAGAGAGAGAGAGAGAGAATACTCAAAGTGAACACCCTCCGGTATCGCCTGAGTGCATTCATGTACAAAAGCGCGCGTGGGTGCATGTTTGGATGTGCGTGATGTTTTTTTTTATTCAATATTAAGCGCTTTTTTTAAGCTCTCTTTGAGGCCTTGGACCTTGGCATAGAGCCCATCCACTAACGAAGAAAAGACTTGAAAGAAGATATTTGGGGTATTAAGTTCGTAAAGACTTTGAGCAACAGAGATCGGAAGGCTCTGGAACTCCTGAATCCGCCCCCTCCCCCTCCCGAGGTATGCCAAAAGGGCCCTTCCTCTTGTCATGAAATCGCTTTATCTCGCGAGCAACTTCGCATCCTCCATCCACGGGTCCTTGTAGCCTCTTTTGAGTTGTTCAATGGTCATGATCAGCTCTCACTGAGTGTGTCTCTACCCTCTTCAGTATTTCCTTGAAAGTGAGTTCTAAGTTCGTAGGTTTAGGCCATTGATTCCGACCAATCATACTTCTTTTTGTATGTTAATACGCCTTTTTTCGTCTTAGTAATTATTATTTTTCTTCTTCTTCCAGTGTTCCTCTTCTTCCTAAATTGTTCTAACTAAATGACTACTACTTACGATGAGCGAAAAGTCCTAGATTTTGTATATCCGTAAAAACGGCTTCTAAATTTCAAGGAGCTTCACTATAATGGGGAAGGGTGTTACGATATAAAAACAATGGGTCGCCGGGAGTACTTCTAAGTAGGGAAAATTCACACAAGCCACAACTACTAGGGTTTCTCTAGAATCAGTCTGTGGGCCATTATATTATTATCATCAATTGGAAAAATGATGGATAATTTGTCGCCTAACTTTAATGTAAAATAAATTAACACAATTCCTGTATACAAAGTTACTTACCTAAATTACATTTTAAAGCCTTAAAGGATGATATTATACAGATTGTTTAATGAAATCGCTTTCGTCCTCAACCAAGGCCCCCAGGCAGCGTTGGAATATGCTGCAGGCCTTCCCGGCGGTCCCCTGTTTAACTCTGGTGATTCTGGACCTGAGTTTCACCTTGGTGATGCACGGGAACTTATTGTTCTCTCTCTCCTTCTCTCAACCACGGCCCCATACATAATAGTTATGTGACTTACAGCCTGGGGAGTTAGGAGGCTAGATTTTCGGAGTGATGTAGTCAAATAAATTGTCCAACAATCAACTCTGGATCCTTCTGCTTGTGCTGTATGGTGTAGTCATGTTGCTACACGTAAGCCTTCTAACGCACACCTGATGAATCTGGGGCAACACCAACTTCTTCGGGCACTTGATGAAGCCCTCCGGGAAGATAAACAGTGGCATAATGTTGCCTTCGTTACTGATCACCTCAAACACCAAGATATGGACAGGGAGCTTGGTCCCGACGCGAATCTTAAGTAAAAAAGGCTTACCTTTTCTAAATTTAGGCAGGATTGAATTCATCGATGGTATTGCTTACTTCACAAACGATTCATAACTGAGTTTATTATAATAGGAAAAAAAGAACCGATGCCAGACAACACGCATGCGTGGAAGTCAGTTGCTAATGGCAACAAATATATCCAGCAATCCAGCGTACAATATATATATATATATATATATATATATATATATATATATATATATATATATATATATATATATATTAGCGATCAAATTATTATGGATTTCTTGAAAATTCGTAATTTTTCTGGTAAAAGGTAACTTAAAGCTATTTAATGAGTCAATAATGAGGTTATTTTTATCATATTGGTGTGAAATAACTATTGTACATTTTTGAAGAATAAATATTAGAGTGTTTTGTTACATTTCTTAGCAAGCCTGTTGAAATAAATGAAGGCAACACCGATTGGGTTCTGCCCGCTGCGGCAAATGTTAGTTTCGTGCCCAGTTCCAATTCAGATTTCGCAAGGTGAGGGTGTGCGAGTTATTCTTCTTTGATGTTACTGACCGAGTAATTCAACTAGTGTGTATTTTGCTTGCCTGTGGATAATAGTAACCGTTTTTTTCTTTCAATATAATAGATAATAAGAAAGTGAGCAGCTATGGGTAAAGTTAGTGACTCGAGTCCTCGGAAAATTGAACAAATCAAAGTTTTATTATTATGTGATAGTGCACTAAAACAGAAAGATATTGAAAAAAAAAAAATGGGAGTCTCCTCTCGAACAGTAAACAATATAAAGATTCAACAAGGGCTACAAAATGTGGTCGCAAGAGGAAAACAACACCAAAAATAGATAGGAAAATCAAACAAATGGCTATTAAGGACAAAAGCAAATCTTGTAGGAAGATTGCAAGCATAGGCTAACCAAAACCATGATACAGGCACGTCAAGCCTGGGCTAATGCTCATGCTGATTGAACTTCTGAGCAATGGTAACAGGTAAGAGTCGTACATTTACCAGTTATTTTCTTTATTAAGCATAATAGAAGATACTGCACCTACTCTAGTAGGTGCATTATGATTTTCCTACTAGCTACGTGTTCATGCTGAATGAAATAATTTCAAGTCATAATTTGTCTGGCTGTTTAACTGCTGCTACTAGCATCATAGGTCGTTTCGGTACTGCTATAGTGTTTTATATTGTTGCAGATTGTGTTTTCGGACGAGTCAACTATTGTAGTACTTGATGACTGTGTGCAAACAGTAAGGAGGCGGTCAGGTGAGGAGTTCATGCAGAGTGTCTTAAAAAGACTAAAACATTCAAATCATGGTGTGGAGAGCCATTTTTGTACATGGGACAAGAAGCTTGAAGATTGTTGAAGGTATATTGAATCAGTACAAGTATATTGAAGTACTGAAAAACCGTTTGGTACCTCAAATGAGGGAATGGTTCGGTGACAGATCATGCATATTTCAGCAAGACTCAGCTCCTTGTCACACGGCGCGATCAGTGAAGAAATGGTGTGCACGAAAGGGCATTGAACTGCTATCATGGCATGGAAATTCCCCAGACATGAAACCTATCAAGAGTTTATGGTATATTCTAAAAAATGAAATACACAAAGTTCCCATAGCAACTAGAGCAAAGCTTACAGAATGTCTTATCTACGTTTCGTTTCACTTTGACAGAATCAAGCAATTATGCAGAACTTTAATCACTGGCATGCCAGAGAATGTTAAAGTACTTACAGCGGCTAAAGGAGGCCAAACCAAGTATTAATCAATGTAAGAAAGGATATTTTTGCTATTGTATGAAAATAAATTGATTACTTGTCTATAAGATAACTTTATATAACCTTTTCCCCCTAAAATTAAGAATTTTCAAGAAATCCCTAATAATTTGATCGCTAATATATATATATATATATATATATATATATATATATATATATATATATATATATATATATATATATATATATATGTATATATATATATATATATATATATATATATATATATATATATATATATATATATATATATATATTATATATAGTGTATTTCTGTAAGTAACGAAGAATTAAGGCATAAATAAAAAGGAATAAAAGAATGGAGAGAATAAATTAAGGGGGGGAAAAGAAAAGGAGAGGAAATGGCTGCTCTGTTGAGGGTAGAGGGAGATTGGGGTTGAAAGATGGAAGCTAACCATTAATTACTATTTATAAGATAGGAAGAAGAATATTGGAATAAATTAACGAGGAGAATAAACTTATAAAGAAAATAAAAGGAGAAAAGAGGTGAAAGAAAAGTGGATAAAGAGGGGGTAAGGAAGTTAGTATCTCCTATCCAGTTCACCTCATCTCTGTCATGTGCGGACAAGCATAAAATACTCTTAATTTGTTTCATTGCTAATCTTTTAATCTCTCTCGAGGGACGTTCAATTTCATTCCGTATACACTAATACCATTGGGTATGTAAATTATGTAAAAACACACGGATGTACGTGCATGTGCGTATTAACTACTTTGAATGAGTGTCACCACTATTATCTTCCACCAGCAATAGGAATAGTAATCATTATAGTTTCCCGCCACTTTGCTGAGAGGGAGCCTTTAGTCTTAAAGGACATCTATTCGTTTTCGCATCGTGATATTTTGGTTGTTTGGAATATTTTCATTTGAGGGGGTGAGGGGCATTACTTCTCTGATTTAATAATAATTGAAGAAGGCAACAACTTTTGGGTTTTAGGTAATGCGCGCATTCTCATTATTAAGGTTCTACCTACAACCAAAAGAAAAAAAGTAAGATGGTCCACAAGTCTGTGTACACGAACCCGTCCTAAGTACATGGGACAAGCGGTAGCCACCCCACTCGTCCCGGTACCGAGAGAGGTAACGTGTGCGAAGATCACCCAGACTGGGACATTCAACAAGAAGGTGCCGAACAGTCTGTGGGATAACGCAGTCGTCGCAATTGAGGGAGAGAGCTTGCGTGATCTGCCTGAGTTAAGCTAGCTAAGCTGGGGGACTTTTAGTCCGGTAGGGTCACCCATGCCAGTAAGGTAGCTGTAGTAGGATCCAGACTAAGGGTTGTCAAACTTCTCTACCACTTCTTTGATGCGTCTCCTTGCATCCCCCTACCAACCCATTCGATTCTGTTAGTACTAAGTTTCACCAACTCTCTTCAACTGTCAAAAAATCAAAACAAAAACCCAATAACAAAAAAAAAACCTTCATCTCTATTACACATAAGTTGTTTATTAATAAGGGCCTCACCAGCTCCCTTATGCCGCGTGAGAAGAGAGGCTTTGGAACCTCTTTAAATAACGCCTTGGAGCACTCATAGGTTACAAGAGACTGAGATTGAAGGGATCTTAGGCGTTTGGGGTACGATTAATGGAGAAATGCTAGGTACCCCTTAAAAGCTTTCTCCTAACGTGTAATTGCCTGACCAGCTCCCTGTGACCGCTACTTGGTGAATAAAGGCTCAACTGATCTTTGGAGAGAGAGCTTTTGTGCCTTGCTGGTTGCCAGATCAGCTAAAGATCTCGGATGAAGTCGTGGGCACTTAGCTTTACTATTTGCCTCAAGTCTGGCCGTTTTTAGTTGATTAGTAGGGCTTAGTAGGAAGACAGTTACACCTCAAGCACCCCTGTCGAAAAATCAGAGAACCAGTTCACTGGGGCTCTCGTGCTGCTCAGTTGGGAGCTGCGGCACGATTGGGGACGTCCGGCCCAGGGGAGACCTTAGGGTTGGTGTGCTTGATCAAAGGGTTTCTGTTCGCCGAACGACCGAAAACCTCCTGGAAATAGGCGGATGAGATTAGTGCGAGAGAAAATCACAACCAAAAACCCCTTTTTTAATGCGTATGGTCCGAGATTTTTGTAAGATGGCGAAGAAGAATGGTCCTCCGTTTCGAAAGCTAACCTGCAAAATATGCAAAGTCTATAGATGGAGTGAAGACTTCGGGGGAAGGAGTTGCAAGGAACTCACAGATGGCGTCAGTGTCTGTGACTTCTGCGAACTCGAGAAGCGCCTGGGCGAGAACATCGCTCAACTGAGAGAGGAGAACTCCCTCCTTAAAAGGGAAGTTCAACTCTTAAAATCAGAGAGATGCAGATGCTCAGGCGAGAAGGCTCCGGACGTCCAACAGCCGATTTCTTCTGCTGAAGGGCTTCCTCAACGAGCCAAAAAGAAGAAAAGAAAGAAGAAAGAAGAGAAAGTAGAAATAGAAGAAGAGAAAGTAGAAAGAGAAGAAGAGAAAGTAAAAGGAGAAGAAGAGAAAGTAGAAAGAGAAGAAAAGAAACTGGAAACAGAAGAAGAGAAAGTAGAAGCAGAAGAAGAGAAACGGGAAACAAACGAAGAGATAGCAAAGGAAGTCAAGAAGAAGAATAAGAGGAAGAATAAGAAGAAGAAGAAAAAAAAATTAGAGATACAAGAGGAAAGCGGCAAGTCGCCTCCGAAAGGAAAGACTAAGTCGTCCGCAGTCAAATGTGCAAGAGTCACCCTTATTGGTGATTCTCAAGCACGGGGTCTGAAGCCCCTGCTAGCGGCCCGCCTTCGCACAAGCGTTAAGGTGAGCTGCATCCCAGGTTGTGGGAATATGCAGGTAAGAGCTGAGGCCGAGAAGTCTCAGATTTCAGAGACTTCAGTCGTTGCCCTTATGGTAAGTGGCAACGACCTCTACCTCAGAGGAGGTAGGGTAGGCCCTACAGATGAAATTATGAGGACAGTTATGGGCGCTGTCGACGACTGTGGACTGAAAACCCGCAGACGCGTCGTGGTGGGGATGCTCCCGAGGTGGGGTCCAAGCCGGACTGCCCACTTGAGGAACATGTCGCTAAACAGGCGCCTTGCAGACCTCTGTACGGCTGAGGGTGTCTTTTTTGTGGACCCGTACGCCGTGTTCTATGGTAGAAAAGACCTCTACCAAAGGGACGGGGTGCACCTCTCCTTTAAGGGCAAGGCGTTCCTAGCCAACCTCATCCAGGATGTCGTGGAGCGCACCCAAAGGAGTGTCCGGCCCATTGGGAAGGCGGACGTACGCCAGTACGCCCGAGTCACTCCCCAAACAACCTTCTCGGAGGTTGTTAAAAATGGTGCCACCAAGACAAACAAGAAGCCGGGAAACGGAAGAGTATAGGGGGTCCTACATTTGGGGACTCCCTGAAGGTTCTTCTGTTCAATGCGAGGTCAATCAGGAACAAGTTTCCTGAGCTCCGTGGCCTCGTAGCGACGGAAGAACCCGAAATGGTAGCCATAACAGAATCGTGGATAAAAACGTCAAACCGAGACTTTGAAGGCGAATTCACGGTTCCTGGCTACCAACTCTTCCACAAAGATAGGCCAGACAGAGAGGGTGGCGGTGTAATGTTGTATGTCAAGGATACAATCAAATCTACGAACTCCAACGTTATATCCGACCACGAGCTCCTAGGCGTTGACCTAGAGATTGGTCCTGCCAAATACAGGACCCTGGTGCTTTACAGACCCCCTTCCCAACCTGTTGAGAAGGACAGGGAACTGTACCAGCTGCTGGGTGAGCTGGTTCAAGGCAGAGTGTGCATCGTTATGGGCGATTTCAACAGCCAAGTTGACTGGGAAACCAGAGCAGCCTGTGGCGAGAGCGCGCTACTCCTGGAGTTCGCCAACAACGAGTTCCTCACTCAATGGTTCAGAGAACCGACGAGAGGAGACAATATCCTCGACTTGGTCTTCACCTCTGAGGATGATATCGTTGAGGATATCTCTGTAGGCGAAGAGCTCGGTGGCAGTGATCACCAGCTAGTTAGATTTAGCGTCAAGATCCCGAAGGTAAGGTCTGTTGCCAGTCAATTAAAGAAACTTGACTTGAGAAGAGCAGACTTTGCAAGCCTTCGAGCTGGACTGACTGACGTGAGGCTAGAAGTGTGCGATGCCGTTGAAGACTCGTGGAATAGATTCAAAACCACATTCATGAGTCTTCAATCGCGTTTCATCCCTCTGAAATGCCCCCGTCTGTCTTCTGTTCAACCTAAGTGGTTTAATCGAGAAATCGGCCAACTGCTTAGGGAGAAGAGAAATGTGTACCGGCAATCGAAGATCTCGGGTGACTTTGACGAATACCGGAGGCTAGCCAGGAGAGTTAAGTCCAGCATAAGGGCGGCTAAGCGGTCTGAGGAACTCCGAGTGGCGAGACTCTGTAAAGAGAATCCCAAGGAGTTTTTTGGATATGTGAACAGCCGTAAACCAATCCGTCGAACGATTGGCCCTTTGAGGAATGAGGAGGGGACATTAAAGCATTCAGATGCAGAAAATGCTAACCTCCTCAACGACTACTTCTCTTCAGTGTTTACTGAAGAGTGTGGTCCCATTCCCCAGCCGACAGATTCCTACTCGGGGGAAAAGCTGGAGGCAATGGACTTCACCGAAGGAGAAATAAAGAAAAAGATCGCTGACCTAAAGACGAATAAGTCCCCTGGACCGGACGGGTTTCTACCTAAAGTGTTGAAGGAAGTGTGCGATGAAGTATCACGACATCTGTGCGCTATCTTTAACATGTCAATCCGGACCGGATGCGTTCCTAGAGACTGGCGTGAGGCGGAGGTGACTCCTATCTTCAAGAAAGGAGACCGTAACCAACCGTCGAACTACCGACCTATCAGTCTCACTTCGATAGTCGGTAAACTCATGGAAAGCATCATGGTGGACAAAGTGACGTCGTATTTAGAGTCAAACCTGCTACTGAGGAGTTCCCAGCACGGCTTCCGAAGGCAACGGTCATGCCTGACGAACCTTGTGGAATTCTTCCACTTCGTTTTCAGTGAGCACGATCGGGACAAGGCGGTGGATGTGGTGTACCTAGACTTTCAGAAAGCCTTTGATAAGGTACCACACCGCCGCCTTCTCCGGAAAGTGCGAGCGCTTGGCATAGACGGAAAGGTAGCCGGCTGGATCGAGAACTGGCTAAGTGGCAGACGGCAACGGGTGGTGGTAAATGGACAGTCTTCTGAGTGGGTGCCCGTTACTAGCGGGGTGCCTCAAGGTTCTGTCCTGGGACCACTACTATTCATCATCTACGTCAACGACATGGACGGTGACATGGTTGCCAAGATTTCCAAATTTGCCGACGATACCAAGCTTGGTATGAACGTTGCAAAGGATGGAAATACTGCCCGCCTGCAGGAAGATCTTGGGAAGATTGGGGAGTGGTCGGACACGTGGCAAATGCCTTTTAACGTGGGCAAATGCAAAGTGATGCATATCGGCCACAGAAACCCCCAATCTCAGTATATCCTTAAGGGCACTGCTCTTGAATCGAGTGACACTGAGAAGGACTTGGGTGTAACAATCACTAGTGACCTCAAGTTCTCGAAACAGTGCATTGAGGCGGAGAAAAAGGCCCAAAGGATGCTAGGCTATATTAAGCGCCAGTTTGGTTATCGGAACCAGGAGATTGTACTGTGCCTGTACAACTCACTTGTCCGACCGCACCTGGAGTATGCCGTACAATTTTGGAGTCCTTCATTGCGAAAGGACATCGCGAGATTGGAACGCGTACAAGCCAGGGCAACCAAGCTGATTCCCTCTATCCGACATAAAAGTTATGAGGATAGACTAAGGGAGTTAGATCTGTTCTCACTGGAAACCCGTAGACTGCGTGGTCAGCTCATCGAAGTCTTCAAAATACTTCGAGGGTTCGACAATGTTGACTACCGGGATATTTTCACACTGAGTGAGAACAGAACGCGCAATCACGGCTTCAAACTTGAACTGAAGCGTTACAACCGCAATCTGTGTGGAAACTTTTTCACCTACAGTATCTGCGGTAAGTGGAACGCACTTCCAGTGGAAGTTGTCAACAGTGAATCTGTTGACCAGTTCAAGTCAAGACTAGACAAAGTCTTGAAAAGTGGCCGTTTATGGACGCAAAACAATTGAGCAGCCATGTGCCCGCTCAATTGCTAGTCCAAAGGTACCCTCTTTGAATGGACCGTAAGGTCTCCTAGGGTACTTACTTTCCTTGTTACTCCTTGTTACGTCCCACGCGTGTTCCCAATTCGAAGACGACAAAAGTAACCTGAATCCTTCGCGTCATTTGGGGGTAAGTCCATTTTTTTTTTTAATTAAGGGGCTATCTGGCGACTGCAGACTTAGGCATAAGTCGCCGTAAACAAACAGCCTAGTTCTAGGCTACTTTAAAAAATTGAACAGGAAACAACAATGAAAAGAAATAACAATAACAATAACAAAGCAATAACAAAAACAATAACAAAAACAACAACAACAATTGAACCTGGTTAAATAAAAGGGAGAAGGCCGGCCTCCCCCCAAAAGTCAACAAGTCCACCATCCACCAGTCAAAGTGCGTGCACTCGTCCCGGGGACAAGGGACAGGCGGTAGCTACCCCGCCCATCCCGGTACCGGGACAGATGTCGTGCGCGAAGATCACCCAGACTGGGACATTCGACAAGAATGTGCCGAACAGTCTGGGGGACGACGCAGTCGTTGCAATAGGGCGCAGGCGAGCGCTCCATCAAATAGCGATGCGTCACACGAGTGTGCCCGATTCGGAGACGACAGAAAGCAACAACCTGAAGCCGCCGCGGCATTGGGGGATAGGTCCATGGGAACAGTCGCGGCGCAATGGCACGAAACTTAAGGTCCCTTCGACCGTCTCCCATCTTCTTTGCCAAGCAGTCCGAAGAGCTGCCCGTATTCCTGCCATGTAGTCAGTGTGAGGAAGAGCGAAACGCTGGTCAGGTCGCAGAGTCCTCGCGGACTCTTTGGCGCCCTCATCGGCGCGCTTATTCCCCGCAATTCCTACATTTCCAGGAACACAGCAGAAGATAATCTCGACATCTGCCCGGCTCGCCAAAACCGTGGCGTCACGGATTTCGCGAACCAGGGAATGCGGAGATTTCAATGCCCCGAGAGCACTCAGGACCTTTGTGAGTCGCTATAGATCACGATCTGGTCTCCGAACCGGGCACGTCACGTAATCTCCCGTACCGAGTGGTGTATTGCCACCAGCTCGGCCGTGAAGACAGACGCAGCGCCTGGTAGAGCCCCACTGACTTCAAACAGAGGGGATACGGCGTGGAAGCCGAACCCCTCTTGGGACTTGGAGCCATCCGTATACACTGGCACGGTACCAGCGTAACACGATGTGTGCTCCAAAAAGGTCGAACGCAATACTCCCAGTGCAGTACAAGCTTTGGGAGCAGAGGCGTGGTGACAAATAGCCAAATGTGGTACCCTCCAGGGTGGCGTCCTGGGCAGAACCAGGGACGCCACCGGCCCGAAAGCTATATCTACCTCTCGAAGGAGTTTCCTGGCCCTAAACCCAAAGAGCTTAGGGTATGACTGGCGTCTCTCGGTGGCATAGGCACCATCGAGATCAGCTGCGGATGCAGTGAGAGCTGTTGGCGACTAAATGAGGTGCCGAGCTCGCGCGTACAAGCGAGGGATGCACTGTACGCGGCGCAGAGTGAGTGGCATCTCCCCAGCATCGACCAACAGGCTATCAATGGGGGAAGTGCAGAAGGCACCGGTCGCAAGGCGAAGGCCGGTGTGGTGGATCGAATCCACCTTCCGCAATAAACGCTCGGCTGCGGATGCATAAAACTCGCATCCGTAGTCGAGCTTCGAGCGAACAAAGGATCGATATAAAAGTAAGGCAGTAGCCCTATCAGCGCCCCAAGCGCTGAACGTCACGGAACGGAGACTATCCATGACGCGGGTACAAGAGACCCTAAGGCTGAGAATATGAGCCTCCCAGGTAAGGCGTCGGTCGAATACAAGACCAAGGAAACGGTGCGACTCAACCACATCCAGGCGCACCCCATTAAGAAAAAAATCTGGGTCGGGGTGAAGCCGTGGATAGCGGCAGAATTGCACCACCTTAGTCTTAGCCAAAGAAAACCAAAACCTGTGCGCTTCGGCATAGCGATAGACGCGGTTTAATGCCTGTTGGAGTCGACGCTCCAAAGTTGGCATCTAAGCCGCGCCAAAAGAGATCGAAAGGTCGTCCACGTAGAGCGTAGCGAGAACATCTTCCGGCAGCACCGAGGTGGTGCCGTTGATGCTCAGGGCAAAGAGTGTGACACTGAGGACACTTTCCTGCGGGACACCCTCTTTCTGCTCCTTTGGACCGGAAAGGGCTCCCCCCACCCGTACGCGGAATCGACGATCTCGCAAAAATTCAGATAAAAACATTGGGAGGCGTCCCCTCGCCCCCATCGTGTGGAAAGTCTCCATGATACCGTATCGCCTTCGGTATCATAGACCTTCTCCAGATCAAAAAACACCGTCGCGTAGTGCTGTCTACGAAGGAAAGCCTCGCAGACGGCATTTTCCAGTCGGAGCTGAGCATCCGACGTGGAGTAGAACTTACGGAAGCCGCACTGTGCAGAACGCAGATGGCCTCCGCTGTCCAGGAAATAGGCTAATTTAACATTTACCAATTTCTTCCTCAACTTGCACACGCAAAAGGTTAGAGAGATTGCGCGGAAACCGGTCGGAGTAGAATGATCTCTCCCCGCCTTGCGAAAGGTGAGCACAGGAGCGATTAGCCAGGAGTCTGGGAGAAAACCTTCCACCCAGATCCTGTTGAACAAATCTAACAGAAAGGCCATGCCTCGCTCACCCAGGTGTTGAAGCATGGCGTACGGGACATTGTCCGGACCATGGGCTATGTCCGCGCACGAAGCGAGAGCGGAACACAACTCACTCACAGTAAACTTGTCGTTGAAGGGTTCTCCACCTCTGGAGGTGAAGTCCAGCCGGCGGCCTTCCACGACATCACAACGTGCATTAAATGCTGGCGGAATCGCATCCCGGCTAGAGAATGCATGCGGAAAAAGCGGTCGCTAAGGATTCCGTTACGGACGCGGGGTCCAATTCTCCTGGAGAATGGGAGGAGGGTCCTGCGAGAACTTGCCCCGAATCCTTTTGACTAGCTTCCACACCTCAGCTAAAGGGGTCTTTCCGTTAAGTGAAGACACGTATGCCCGCAAAGAAGAGCGGCGGGCATGCTTCGAAATATACCGGAACCTAGCCCTAGCCCGACGAAATTCGGCAACAGTGAAATCGTTTGGGCGGCGCTTATAGCGCATGTAGGCATAACGCTTCTGTTTGAGGGCCGTCTCACACTCGGCCGACCACCATGGTAGTGGTCGGCGTGCAAAACGGCCAGACGTCCTAGGAATAGTAGTAAGGCCCACGGCGATGAGGTTGCCGGAGAAGAACTCAATGGCCTCATCTAACGACCTAAACTCCTCGACTGAGATAGAGAATTCAGTAATTTCTTGAAATGCAGGCCACCGCGCCAAGCACCACCGAGGTAGTCTCTCAGGCGGCAGTTGCTCTGAAAATGATATTTGAATGGGAAAGTGATCACTACCATGGATGTCATCGACCACCTCCCAATCAAAATCAAGCTGTGCATCCGAAGAGCACAAAGATAGGTCGAGGCAAGAAAATGAAGTGGTTCTCGGACAGTGATGCGTAAACTCATCCACGTTTAGGACACCCATCTCAAGCTCTTCGATCAGATCGGCAAGGACTTGTCCCCTGGGATTTATGGAGTAATCTCCCCAGAGAGGATGCCTGCCGTTCAGATCTCCAAGCAAGAGATAGGGCCTCGGCAACTGTGCCACGACGCGGCGGAAGTCCCCCGCGTCGAAGTCAGCTGACAGTGGAATGTACGCAGAAATCAGAGTATACCTCCTATCCAGGTGCAGCTGCACAGCCACTGCCTGAAAGGAGGTATCTAAAGAGAAAGGAAGAACGGAGACATCATGCCGGGTGTAAATCGAGCATCCCCCAGCCCGGCCATCCCGCAGTGGTGGGGTCGCAAGACCCTTATACCCCGGAAGGGCGGGCAGGGGGCACGTGCCCAGCATGGTCTCCTATAGAAAGATGACTAACGGGAGCGGGACGAGACGAGCCTACGCAGCTCCTTCCAGTGCGCCCGGAGTACACGGCAATTCCATTGAAGGAATATGCCCTCCAGGCCTAGCTCGGAGGAGACGCGGGAGCCCTCCTCGAACTGAAGACCCTCACGAGAATGGCCGTACGCTTCCCGGGGTCAGAATTCCGGGCGCTGTTGGCTGGACAAAGCGCTGAAGGCGCTGTTGCCTTCGAGGACTTATTGGAGGAGGTTGGGCTCGCCATGCGAGTCTTTTCCTTCCTCCGCCTCGAAACCTTAGGCGGGCATTGCGGCTTCGGAGGCGGGGAGCCCTCTTTTCGAGGAACCACCGTCCCTGAGCCACCAGCTCCACCTCGGGTCGTGGGCGAAGGTGCCGAAGCTTCTTTCTTGCTGTCCTCCTTTCGGGAAACAGCTTTAGGAACCCCGGAAGATGGCCTGGTGACCATCTTCAGGGGTGTTGCCTCCTGTGAGTCTAACGATTTGGTGGAGGCGCGTGGCCGTTTCGCCTTACAGGAAACGGTTACGCTGGGGGAAGAAGGGGGAGCCCTGGTTTTAGCCGGGGCAGGGTATGAACCCTTTTTGCCACCAGCTTCACTAAAGAAGCGCCCAGGTTGGGTGGAGCCCGCAGAAGGGCTCCGAATGGGCACGGAAACCACCGTGCTCATTGGCCTGGATGGGCCAGGAGCAGAGTGTGCCTTTCTAACTATTGAGGCATATCACGTCCCAAGCAGAGCCGGGCGCACCCGGACCAAATCCTTTGCCTCGCGGAATGAGAGTCGATCCTGGGCGTGAACGGCCAGGATTTCTTTCTTAAGGAGATATGCACCACATTGCTTCGAAGAAGCAGGATGCGCCTCTCCGCAATTGACACACTTGGCCACACACGATTTGGACTTATCGTGTGCGACCTTGGAGCAATTTACACAGACTTCGGGTGACCCCGACTTTGCACGTCTACATGAGGGATTTGTATGGCCCAAGCGGTGACAGTAATAGCACCGCCGCGGCAGTGGCACGAATGCCTTCACGCGGTACCTGTACCAACCGGCACGCACCTACTCAGGGAGCTTGTCACAGTCAAACGTGACGAAGAGTGTAGGGGTGGGTCTCGAGGCCCCTCCCTGTTTTCTTATCACACGTTCGACCTTGCCTGCTTGATGGTCAGCCAGCTTAAGAGTGATGTCCTTAATGGAGTAGTCAACGAGTTCCCTCGCATAAACTACTCCTTTCACGAAGTTCATGGTAGAGTGCGGCGTCACACTCACCGGGGTGCCATGAAGTGCCTGAAGAGCACTTATCTTCGCCACCTTGGTGGGATTCGCCGCATTCGCTAGAAGGCTCCTGTCCGAGAAACGGGTCACCTTCGGCTCTCTACCAATTGCACTAGCTAATCCTCTGCTCTGATGGATCATGTTGCCCTTGGACAACATGCTGCCATCAGTGGAGCGAATAACGAGGAAGCGTTTGAAGCCAGCGGGCTTGAAAACGCCATGTAACCTCTGAATGAGGGGCCCCGATGTCATCGAGGCTCCGCCCTGTGCACTTTTGGTCTTTGTCATGGTCAGGAGCCCCGTACCCGGGGGGGCAGAGGGGCTGGATGTGCCGATCTTGGCTTGATCGCTTGCCAAAGTGGCAGCAGACCCATTCGTCCCCGTAGCCCCCACGGATGGAGAGGAGCCCCGAGTCTTCTTTGTCTTTTTGCTCTTTTTCGTCCTTTTCTTTTTTGGAGTGGAGGGCGGGGAATGAACCCGCTCCTCACCATCGCCGGTAGAAGCCCCCAGGCCAGATGGACAGGCCTCAGCCAGGTCCTTTTCCGAAATGGAGAAGGTCCTGGTGGTCGCAGAGCATCATCCGGAGGAGATCCCTTCCCTCCTTGTACTGCCTGAGAATCCCCAGCCGTTTAAGGAGGACCTTGCATCGGGGCGGATTCGGGTTCTGTGCTTGGCTCCGAGCCCGGATTTTCCCCCATGGAAGGCTGGGTTTCTTCAAGGACCATGTCTATCTCAGGGGAGGCCTCCAGTTGCCCCCCCGCCCAAGACATCGCAGGTCCCGTTGGCAGTATCGTCACTAGTCTTCTTTGGGGAGGCATGGGCCTTGACCCCAGCAAGGTTCAGTATTCTTGCCAGCAGGTCTTTTGAGGAAAGCGACCGAAGGGGCCTGGCTTCCCTCTCCCCCCTAAGGGGGTTTGCCCTACCGAGCCGCTTCGATGTGGAGCGGCTGGCTAAGGGCTGCCTGCTGGCTTTCTTAGCAGTCCCCTTGGAAAGAACAGAGGGGACTGCCGCTGGTAAAAGGGAGGCGCCCGAAAGCACCTCCAGAGAAGGGGGTGAGGGGGAGTCCCCTACACCCGTAAGCGAAGGAGAGGAGTAAGCCTCCTCTCCGGTTAGAGATATATGGAAGGTCCGCTGAGCAAGCACAGAAGGGGGAACTTCCATTTTTTTGCTGGAGCTGCCCAAGGGAAAGTTGGGGGTTGGGTTTTTTTTATACTCATCATTGGGCATGGTGACCCTCTTTTTGACACGGGATGCAATCGCGCATCACCTCTCGCAGTAGCCCGCACTGCGAGAGGTGCTTACAAGCCTGGCAGGGCCAGACGCCGCCATTTAAGACAACCCCTCCCGCCTGGTGGCCTGGCAGTCCATCGGCATGGCGGCTTCACCTTGAACACGGCGTAAAAAATATATAGATTGTGAAGAGGAGAGGAAAAGGGATGTGAGGAAGGTATGGGTGGGGATTAAGCAGGTTGTTAAAAACCAACCACCCCAGACCGGAGCTCAGGGGTTAGGGAACATTGTCCCCTCCCCCCTCAGCACCGATCCGGGACGGTTGACTTAAGAAGAAGGTCAGCATCTACCCTGTGGAATTAGAGGCTAACCATTGAAAGTTGTGAGAGAGGTTGTATGACAAGCGAGGAAACAAGTGTTTTGAAGGAAGGAGAAGAGGCTAAGCTGAGGTCGGACGGAGTGCTGAGTCCCATCAGCACGGCGGCCAGGATGGCAAATCACCGCGCCCCTTACGGGGGGGGGGGGTAAGTCCATAGGAACAGTCGCGACACAATAGTCGGCAACTTTAAGTTCCCATCGGCCGTCTTCCATCTTCTTTGCCAAACCTTCCTGAGGGCTACCCTGATTGCTCGCAACAACCGTGACGTATGGGTACTCTGAACCAGGATGTGTGGAGATTCCAATGCTCCGAGAAGACTCAGGGTGCTTTGTAAGTAGGTGAAGGATCACATTTCGGTCATAAAACCTGGTACGAAACGTTATATCCTATACTGAACGGTGTATTGTAACCAGCTCGGCCGTGGAGATATAGGCAGCGCAGGCTAGAGCCCCGATGACTTAAAACAGAGGCGATACGGCGTGCAAACCGACCCCTTTTTCGGACTTAAAACCATCTGTATACACTGAACAGATCCAGCGTGTTACGAAGTGTGATCCAAAAAGGCTGAACGCAATACTCCCGGCGTTGTGAAAGCCTTGGAAGCATAGGTTTGCTGACAAATAGTAAAAGGTGGTATCATCCAGGATGGCGTTCTAGGCAGAACTAGAGGGCCACTGGTATAAGAGATACACCGAACTATCCAAGGAGTTTCCTAGACCTAAACACAAGGCCTTAGGGTGTGAGTGGCGTTTCTCGGGGGCATACGCACCGTCTAGATCGGCTGCGGATGTAGTAAGACCAGTTGGCGACTGAGGGAGGATCCAGGCTCGCGGATACAGGCGTATAATGCAGTGTGCACGGCACAGAGCGAGTGGCATACTCCCAGAATCATAAATAATTTTCAATAGAGGATGTAGGAAAAACACTGGTCTACAGGCTGATACCAGTGTGGTGAATCGAATATAGGATTGATAGAAAAACAAGGCAGTAGCCATATCAACACTCCAGGTGCTGAACGTCACATAACGAAACTGCGAGTTCACTAAATCCGGGCAAACCCCATTTAGAAACAGGTTTGGGTCAGGCTAGAGCTGTGGATAAAGGCAAAGGTGCACAACCTTTGTCTTGGCCAAGGAAAACCGAAGCCTGTGCGCTTCGGCATAATGAGAAACGCGGTTCAATGCCTGTTAGAGATTATGCTCCAGAGTTGGCATCTGAGCCGCACCAAAAGAGATCGAAAGGTTGTCCAATTAGAGCGTAGTGAGAACATATTCCGGGGGCACCGCAGTGATGCTCAGGGCAAAGAGTGCGACACTGAGGACACTTCCTTGCGGGACCCCTTTTCTGCTCCATTGGATCGGAGAGGCCTGCCCTCACCCTTTATAGAATCGACGATCCCGCAAAACTCAGAAATATAGATTGGGAGGCGTCCCGTTGCCTCCATCGTGTAGACAGTCTACATGGTATAGTATCGCCATGCGGTATTATTAGCCTTCAGATCGAAAAACATTGTGGCGTAGTGCTATCTACGAAGGAAGTCCTCGCAGCCGGTATTTTCCAGTCGGAGCAAAGCATCCGCCATTTAGTGGAACTTACGGAAGCCGCACTGTGCAGAAGATAGATGTCCTCCGCTGTCCAGAAAAATGGCTAATCTAACATTTACTAATTTCTTCATCAACCTGCATACGCAGGAGGTTAGAAAGATTGGGTGGAAACCGGCCGAGGTAGAGTGACCTCTCACCGTTTTCGAAAAGCGAGCAAAGTAGCGATTTGCCAGGAATCTTGGAGGATACCCTCTACATAGATCATGTTGAACAAATCTAACAGAAATCCATGCATTGCTCACCCAGGTGTCGAAGCATGGCGTACGGGACATCGTTCAAACCAAGGGCGGTGTCTGCGCACGAAGCGAGAGCAAAACGCAACTCAGTAAATGTAAATTGTCGTTGAATGGTTCTCTATTTCTGGAGTTAAGTCCCCTCGATGGCCTCCCCCGAAATCATGACGGGTATTTAATGCTGGCGGAGCAGCATCCCGGTTAGAGAATTCAGAGAAAGTGGTCGAGAATGACTCAACCACTGGAGAACTGTAGGGGGGACGGTCCTGCAAGACCTTGCCCCAAATCCTTTTGATTCGCTTTGACACCTCTGCTAGAGGGGCCTTCCCGTTAAGTGAAGACATGTATTTTTGCCAGGAAGAGCAACGGGCGTGCTTCGAAACACACCGTAACCTAGCCCTAGCTCACAAAATTCACCGACAGTGAAATCGTTCGGGAGGCGCTTATAGCTTAGGAAGGCATATCGTTTCTGTTTGAGGGCTGCCTCTTACTTGGTTGACCACCACGGAAGCAGTCGGCGCGCAAAACGGCTAGAGGTCCTAGCAATAGTAGTTATGTCCACGGCGATGAGGTTGCCGGGAAAGAACTCAGCAGCTTCATCTACCGACCTAATCTCCTCGACTGAGACAGAGAAATCAGTCATTTCCTGAAATGAGGACCACCGCGCCCGCGCCAACCACTACCACGGCGAGCTCTCAGGCAGCAGAAGCCCAAAAAATGTTATTTGAATGGGATGATGGTTACTACCATAGAGTCATCAACTAACCCTTATCTAAATTCAGGCTTTGCATCTGGAGACTACAAAGATAGATCGAGACATTAAAATGAAGCGATTCTTGGGATGTGATGGGTAAACTCATCCACACTTAGGACACCTCCAGCTCGTCGATCAGGACTGCAAAGACTTGACCTCTGCGATTGATCGAGTAGTCTAGCCAGAGTTGGACTCTACCGTTCAGATCCCCAAGCAAGAGAAATAGCCTCGGCAACCCTGCTACGATGCAGTGGGGGTCCACGGCGTCGAAGTCGTCTGACGGTGGAATTTACGCAGAAATAAAAGTATAGCTCCTATCCAGGTGCAGCTGTACAGCTACTGCCTGAAGAAGAAAACAGAGACACAATGCCCATGGTAAATGGCGCATCCTCACGTACAGCCCACATTCCGTGGTATAGAGGAGCAAAACCCTTATACCCCGTGAAGGTAGTTTTGAGGCTCGCGCCCAACATAATCTCCTGCAAAAAGATAGCTAAGGGAAAACGGAAGGAAATTAGCCTCCGCAGCTCCTGCCAGTTGGTTTGGAGTCCACGGAAATCTCATTAAAGGAATATGACCTTCAGGTCTATCTTGGAGGAGATGCGGGGGACCTCTTTGAAGAAAATACCCTCAATGGAGTGGCCGTACGCTTCCCGGAGTCAGAACTCCGGGCGCTGTTGGCCGAATAATGCACTGAATGCGTGGTCGCTTTCGAGGACTTAACGGGGGAGGTTGGGCTCGCTATGCGAGTCTTTTTCTTCTCCACCTATAAACCTTAGGCAGGAGGGGTCGCTTCAGGGGCAGGGGTGGCTCCTTTGGAAGATCCACTGCCTTCAAGTAACGCAGCCTAGCACTGGGTGTGGGCGGAAGAACGGAAGCTCCTTTGGTGCTCTCTGCCTCTCGTGCGGCAGCTTTAGGAATTCCAGAAGATGGCCTCACGACCAGCTTCAGGGGTTCTGCTTCTGCGAGTCTATCAACTTGGTGGAGGTCCTTAGCCATTTTGCCTTACGGTAAACGGTAATGCTCTGGGAAGGATGAGGGGCTGGTTTTAGTCGTGGCTGGGTTGGAACCCTTTGTGCCGCCAGCTTTACCATGTAAGCGCCCGAGCTGGGTAGAACCGGCATAATGGTTTCGAATGGGAGCGGAAACGACCATCCTCGTAGGCCTGGAGACCTACGAGCATAGGACGTTCCAGGCAACACCGATCACGCCAGGACCAATTTCTTAGCCTCGCGAAATGACAGAGGGTCTGAGGCCTTATCGTGTGCGGCCTTAGATCATCTTACACATAATTTGAGTAACCCCGACTTTGCCCGTCTGCATGAGTGATTCGCATGGCCAAAGCGGTGACAGTAGTAGCACCTCCGTGGTCGTGGCACGAATGCCTTGACGAGATAGCGAAACCAACCGGCACGCACCGACTCAGGGAGCATGTCACAATCGAACGTGACGAAGAGTTTAGAGATGGGTCTCGAGGCCCCTCCCTGTTTTCTCATCACACGTTTGACTTTGACCGCTCTATGGTCTGCTAGCACTAAGGTGATGTCATCTATGGAGTATTCCACGAGTCCCCCTGCATAAACCACTATTTTCACAAAGTTCATGGTAGAGGGCGGCGTCACACTCACAGGCCTGCCATCAAGTGTCCGAAGGGCACTAACTATGGCCACCACCTCAGACGGATTCAACGCATTTGCCATAAGGCTCCCCTCCGAGAAACGAGTCACCTTCGGCTGTCTACGAATCATGGTCGCTAGTTCTCTCCTTTGATTGATCTTGTTACCCTTGATTAACATACTACGATCAATGGTGCAAATTAAGAGAAAGCGTTTGAAGCCAGCAGGCTCAAAAGCGCCAGGTAGTCTCTGAATGTTGGGCACCGACGTAATTGAGGCTCCCCTCTGTCACCTTTAGGCTTTGTCTGGGACTTTTTCCCTATGAGAGCACCGGACCGGACGTGCCGATCTTAGCTTGGTCACATACCGAAACGACAGCGGCCCCTCCTGTCTCCGTGGCTCCTGTGGAGGAAGGGGAGAGGAGCCCTTAGTCTTTTTATTCTTAAGGTTACTTTTCTTTTTAGGGCTAGAGGGTGATGAATGAACCCTCTTCTCCCCCCACCGAAAGGAGCCCCTAGTCCAAATGGATCAGCCTCAGCAAGATCCTTCTCTGAAATGTAGAAAGTCTTATCTGTCATAGGGGCAGCAGCCGGGGCAGGAGGTCCCTCCTCTCCTTGTGAGGCCTCGAGGACCCGAGCCTTGTGAGGAGGAGCTTGCACAAGGGCGGACTTGTGTTCGCTGCTTGGCACCGAGCCAGGTTTCCACCCCATGGAAGATCTTACCGTCTATTGCTGGGTCACCTCAGGGACCATGTCCATCTCAGGGGTCCTCCAAGTCGCCATCCTTCCCCAAGACACCACATATCCCGTTCAAGGTACATTTTGTCGTCTCCTCTTCGGCCGGTGAACTGGCATTCATCGGGGAAGAGAGGGGAGCAGGTACGCCGCCCCTCTGTAAAGTCAGAATGCACGAGTGCAGGACGTTAAGGGGTACGAACAAATGATCCCTTTCATCCCTTGCCCCACCTATGAGGGTTAGCTCTTTCGAGCTGCTCTCAGCGGGAGCGGTCACTATTGGGCTGCCTGCGTGCTTTCTTGCAGTCTCCTGTGAAAAAAAGGAGGGGCTGCCGCTGGAAAAAGGGAGGCACCCAAGGGTGCATCCAGAATAGGGGATGATGGGGAGTCATATGCACCTGTAGGTCTAGAAGACGAGAACAAGACGAGAAGTCTCCCCTCTCATCCCCCTTTCAGCCACGCTGGGAGTGGTTGAGACAATCGCCACCCGGGTCGCGTCCGCCATTACTCAAACGATGTGCGATAGTCCCCCCTCCTCTTCTATGGGGTAAGCTCCCCCACTTCTGGTGTCCATATCTACCCGCGTAACGAGGAATGATGAGATTGGTGCGAGAGACGCTCACGAGTGCAGACCATCTTACTTCTCCTAGATTCGGGTTGTCATACGCCGAAGGCATTGAAACATTGTGGGACAAAACCAAGCATCCCTTTTTGGATAAAACAAATATCCATCCCCTAGAGTTAGTTAAAAACTCTTCGCCCCGTAAAAATACCCGTCCGACTCCGCTCATCGACGCCATCTCAAAACAAGAACCAAGTCTTAATCCAAAAGGCTTCAGTGAAGATTCATCTTAGCGTATTACCCCATTGATTGCGCATATCCGACTAACAAACCGTTGGCATCTCGGACAAACTCACCCTTGGTTTTCTTTAAAGGAATTTACAATCGGAAGAATTCCCAACCTCCCTTCTCGAAGACTCTGCTGCCCCCCCGCCGTCACCTCCAAAGAATAGTTCACTACAAGCAAGTTGACCTTGGACCCCGTCGAAGTGACCCAACTATCATCTCACCGCTTCGCCAGAAACGACCATCCTCTTCCCCAACCCCTCCATTTGTGTACAAGGTATAGTAACGAATATTTTAGCTTCCCCAAATTTATAATTGCCGTCTACCGTTCCCCATTATCATTTATGTAACTATTTATTTTATATGTCTGTGTATTGTTGTAACATATTAACTTTAATTATTAATATTTATTAAAGTCTATTTTTGCCTACTCCTTTGCTTTCTGACCCTCGAGCTCATCATAACCGCATAACAACAGCCTGTACTTAAGTAAGATTTGGAACTCTCAGCCAATACCAAGATTCAAAGTAGCATCATTTGGACTAGCCCTCCCTTACGAGGATCTGACCTTGTAACCGGACCTCGGCCTACACAAACCTATTAAAAGGAAACCCCCGCGCACTCTAAAATCAAATATAATTGATGTATGCATGATATATAGAGCTATATCACGACCGGGTGTTTATTTTGAAGAACTTATTTTGTGCATGGTGACCCTATTAGTATCACAGGACGCAAATGCTAATCACTTCACGCAGTAGCCCACTCTGTGGGGGGTGAATACGGGACCGGCAAAGTCAGCTGCCGACATTCAAGTCCACATCTCCCACTCAGTGGCTAGCAAGTCCTTCGGCATAGCGACTCCACCTTGGGTTGGGCGTAAAATTGCTAGACTGTGAAAAGAGAGAGAAAGGGTATGTGAGGAAGGTGAGGGAGGGGGCGAAGCAGGTTATTGAAAACCCACCACACCAAACCAGAGCTCAGGGCTGATGAGGTGTTGTCCCCTCCCACAGCCCCGATCCAGGATGGATGGGTGAGAGGAAGCTGGTCGACGTCTACCTTGTGAAATTAGAGGCGAACCAGAGAAACTTGTGGGAGAGGTTGTATGGAAAGTGAGAAAGCAGGGTAAGAATGGGCGCTGAGTCCCGTCAGCATGACTGCCAGGAAAGCAAATCGCCGTGCACCTTACGGGGTCCGGACCAAGAGCGCTGTCCGCGCACGAAGGGAGAGTGGTACACAACTCACTCAATGTAAACCTTTCGTTGAAGGGTTCTCCAACTCCTCGGGTAAAGTTCAGTCGGCGGCCTTCAGCGACATCGCAACGGGCACTGAATGTTGGCGGAGTAGCATCCTGGCTAGAAAATGGGAAGAAAGCATTAGGAAGGACTTTGTCACGGAGGCGGGGTCCGATATTGCAGGTCCCATTTTCTTGGAGAACGTGAGATGGGTCCTGCGAGAACTTGTCACGAATCCTTTTGACTCGCTTCCACACTTCTGTTAAATGGATTTTCCCATTATGTGAACATACGTATTCTATTCAGGAAGAGCGGCAGGTATGCATCGAAACATAGCGGAACCTAGTCCAAGCTCGATGAAATTGTGTGCTGTAAAATCGTCCAGGCGGCGCTTATAGCGCATGTAGGCATAACGCTTCAGTTTGAGGGCCGCCTCATACTCGGCTGACCAGCACGGGAGCAGTTGGCGTGCAAAACGGCCATAAGTTCTAAGAATAGTAGTTAGGCACACCACGAGGTGGTTGCCGAAGAAGAACTCATCAGCTTCATCCACAGACCTAAACTCCTCGACTGAGACAAAAATCAGTCATTTTCTGAAGTGCAGACCACTACCCCAAGCACCACTTGGAGGTTTATAAGGCCACAGCGGCCCAGAAAATGATATTTTATTGGGAAAGTTATCTATACCAATGAGGTCATCGATCACCCCCCACAACATCAGGCTATGCCACCGGAATGCACAGGGATAGAACAAGACAGGAATATGAAGCGGTTATGTGGCAGTGCTGCGTAAACTCATCCATATTTAGATCCATTATATCCAGCTCGTCGATCAAGTGGGCAATACCTGATTTCTGGGATTGATAAAATATTCTCCCCAGTGGGGATGTCTACCTTCCAAATCCTCAAAAGTAGAAAGGGAATCGGCAAACGTGTCACAATGCAGCGGAAGTTCCCAGCATCTAAGTCAGCTGACGGTAGAATATACGCAGAAATAACGGTATAGAAATCTTTGGTGGGTGGGGCAGCCATACTGACAGGGGCTCTCTCCATCCTTTGCAGGATCCACTGTCTCAGAGCCATCAAGTTCAGCCTTGGTGAGTATGTGTGTGTGTGTGAGATGGGGGGGGGGGAGGAGCCGAAGCTGTTTTGGTGCTGTCCTCCTTTCTGGGGCCACTTTAGGAACGCCGGAAGACGGCCTCACCATCACTTTCATTGGTGTTGCAACCAGTGAGGCTAACTACTTGGTGGAGGCGCTAGGCCGCTTCATCTTACGAGAAACGGTCACGCTTGGGGTAGATGGGAGCCCTAGTTTTAGTCGAGGCTGGGTGTGAACTTTCTATTCCGCCAGCTCTACCAGGGAAGCCCCGATGTATGTGGAACCTGTAGAAGGGTTCAGAATGTGATCGTAGCCCTGGAGAGGACAGGAGCAGAGGGGGCCTTTTTTAAAAAAAAGAGGCATAAGACGCCCATGGAAGCGCAGGTCTGGCCAGAAAGAAGTCGTTAATCATGCGAAAATGAAAGACGACCCCTAGCCTGAACTGCCAGGATTTCCTTCTCTAGGAGATACGCACCACATTACTACGAAGAAGCCTGGTGCGACTATCTGCAATTGACACACTTGCCATTACCTGCGAGACTCATATCGTGTACAACCTTGGAGCAACTTACCCAGACTTCGAGTAAACCCGAAATTCCACGTCTACACGTGTGATTAGTATGACCGAAGCGTTGGCAGTAGTAGAACCTACGCGGCAGTAGCACTAAAGCTTCGTAGGTTAGCGATACAAATAGGCACGCACCGACTCAGGTAGCTTGTCCCGTTATAACGTGACAAAGAGTGTAAGTTTGGGTCTGGAGGCTCCTCCATATTTTATTCTCATCACACATTCGACCTTGACCAATTCATGGTCGGCCTGCTCTAAGTTGATATTTTCTATGAGTAGTCAACGAGCTCCCTCGCTTAAACTAATACTTTCACAAAGTTCATAGCAGAGTGCGTCGTCACACTTAGCGGCGAGCCGCGCAGTCGCCAGATGGACTCTTAAAAAAAATCAGCAGTGAACCATTAAGTGGCCAATGAGCACTAATCATGGCCACCTTGGACGGATCCGACGCATTCCCTAGAATCCTCTTTTTCGAAAAACGAGTCATATTAGGCTGTCCACAAGTCGAGCTAGCTAATGGCGTTCTCCGATTGATCATGTTGCCATCGATCAACATGCTTTTATCAGTGGAGCGAATAAGAAAAATGCCTATGAAGCTAGCAGGCTCAAAAAGTTCAGGTAGTCTCTCAATGAGGGGCAACTTTAGTCTTAGTCTGGGCCTTACCACCTGGAGGCGCCTCGAGGCTGGCCGTGCCGTTTTGGGCCTGGCCGCTTACCGAAGCATCAGCTGCCCCCCCTTCCCCCCCGCCCCGCGAAGGGCGTGGAACCCTTAGTCCTCTTTTCTTTATCGTTTTTTTTGTCTTCTCTCTTTTTTAAGATGAGGATGGGGAATAAATCTGCCTCTTTCCACAAAAGGAAGGAGCGAGTGGTCTAATGGATAAGGTCTTGTCTGTCAAAGGGGCACCAGACGAAGGAAGATGTCCCTCCTCTCTTTGTGATTCCTCGGGGGGGGGGTGGGGGGGCACGCAAAAGAAAGATTTCACAGGGGCGGATCTATTATCGTTGTTTGACACCAAGTCCAGGTTCGCCCCCATGAAGATCCTACCATACGTGGCTAGGTTGCATCCAGGACTATGTACATTTCAGGGGGAGGCGACTACATGTGGAGGCCCTCCGCCCTCAAGCATGATGGATCCCCCTCGAGAACTCTTTGTTTTGTTTCGTTGAACCACGCAGGGTTAAAATGCAGTACTGCAGGACGTAAGGGGAGAAGGACCAACGGGCCCTGCTCTCTCTTCCCCCCTAATGGGGCTAACCCTATCGAGCCGCTCCCACTGAGAGCAGTCATTTTTGGGCTGCCTGCCTTCTCTCAGGAAAGGAGGCATTGCCGCTGGTAGGGAGATCGAGTCGCCCGAAGGCGCCTCCAGAGAATGGGGCGTGGACGAAGTCACCGGACCTTTAGGTTTAAGAAAGGAGCAAACTTCCTCTTCGGTATAAGAGGGTTGGATGAGCCCCTGAGAAAGCACATGTGTGCTACCTCTTTTTCAAAAGAAGAAAGAGATTTCTGAGAGCGGCTCTATGATCGAAAAGGGAAAACCTCTTTACCTAATTGCGATGGTGAGAGGGTAACCCTTCCACCGGTCCCTGGAGTGTCTCTCGTTACCTCGTCCTCCCCGACACCTAGGGAGAGCACGGTCCCGCTTGGAAGCGGATCTCCATGTGCATTCATACTACTTTTTTCACTTGGGACCATAATATCAGAAATAGAAAAAATGACAGATGGAAATTAGATACTATGACCCTCCATTGACTTGTGAGGTTACGAGAAAAGTCCCCATAGGATCAGAAAATTCCAGAATGTGATCATTTACACAGAGTCGGTCCACGGGTTGAGCGTTGATGGTCCTTGATAAACACAGCCAGACATTCAGTCGAAATTGTCCTCGAGCTTTAACCGTAAAGGATGATCCCAGCGTAACCATCTTATATTTGTACTGGAAGAAGTGGAGCAGAGTCGCCGGTCCAGCACACTTCTTACCTAATATTTGCCTTAGCAAGTGGTCTTTCGGCCCTCGCCGCAGGTAGGGACCTTACGGTATACACTACCATTCAACTAAGTTTCATAAGAAGACGGAATAGCGCCGAGCAACCATACCCTCTGTGGCTGTAAGAGATGTTTGGGATAGGAGTCTGGACGGGTATGTAATAGAGAGAAGTAGAGATAAGCAGGTCCAGTAACGAGAAGGGTAGGAGATGACCTATTATTATCATACCCAGAAGAGTTATCAGTGAATACTTAGTTCAAAATAAAAGGTACCATTACTTGGTTATGTAGTGAAGTTGAAGGGAAATACTCTAACACTGCTACATTAGCGAAGGAACATTGATTAATTTTCTCAGTGCTGTTGACGATTTGCTCCGAGCCAAAAGAAACCGACTTGAAATTGCACTCTGTTGTTCTTTACGGCTGAAGCTGACAAAATTGCCTCCTCGAATCAAGGATATCTGCCATAAGCGCCAGGCAAAACGTCTCACTAAACTAAAGTGATTCACTTATCTTTTGTGGCCAATAAATATGTTAGATTCTTTTGTACTCTATAATTAAGATTACGATATTAAAAATAGTTATTGTGGAGCCTGGGGGAAAAGAAGTTGGAAAAAAAATGGTCTAGAGAATATACCTTGCCGAGCCTTCCTCATACCACACAAGCTTACCCCAAGCCAACAAACTACCCACCCAATGGGGTCGCTGATGAGTGTATCACGATCAAAAAGCCCATTTACCTAAGGGTACCTGATTTTTAATACAAGTTTTATCGAACTAATCTCAATCTTTAAAAAAAAATAATTATGGTAAAAATAGACAAAATAAATAGATATTCGATACCTTTCTTGGACATGCTTGTTTCGTTTAAAGTGTATTTTCTACTGTTCATGCCATAGAGATATATGAGTAGCACCTATGAGTCATGTATTGCTGTCCAAATTCACGTCCAAATGTCATTAAGTTGACTGCACACTAGATAGTTGAAAGTTGTGGGAGAATATCAATGCTTCTAAATGTTTCGATCCTATATTATTTGAACATGCTTGTTTGTGAACTTTCATATTTCGAAATGTTTGATTCAAAATTATCTAAGTTCGATTTGATAAATGTCAGTGCCCTTCTTAGTACGAAGTTAATGAAGGTTTATAATTGGCATTCTCGGCTCAAGGATTTTATATTGATTAATTTTGAGCTGGCCATCTCTGTCATTTTAAAACTCTTTTCAGTGTCCCTTTTCCTTCCATTTAGCCTTCCTACTTTCCCTTGTTTATGCCTCAACTGCTTTCTCTATTTCGTGCAAAGGCCTTCAAATGTCTTACCAAATTACTTTTCTGTTTACCCCCCCCCCTCCCAAATTTGCATTGTTGCGTCGCGACCTTCTTTAGTTTCAATTATAACGTACTTATTTAATCTTTTCTCTATTTAATTTTCGCTTATTTTCTAAGAAAGCCTAATTTTCTAATAACTGAGAACCCATTATTCTTTTCCTTACCTTCATGCGAGGGTAACGATACCCTTTTATTGAATGACAAATTCTATTACCTTTTAATGGTCCAGCAAAATAGAGGCAGTTTCATTTTGGACCGTTGTGGTTACGTCTTTGTTGCTCGGGGTTCGAGAGAAAGCTTTTCTAGGCCTGTGAATGACGAAGCCCCTATACCTTTATAACTCCCTTTCTTCCCCACAAATTCTTCCATATGGATAAATTTTCCGTATTTTTAGTGAGTAAAGATAACGAAAGCTTTCTTTGAACAAAAGGTCAGAAATACAATTAAATAAGCTTACCTGGAGTGGTGTGCCATGCCTTGTACCCCCTCTTGGTTGGGGGAAACGACGAGTAAAGAGGAGGGGAGTTGGGTTAGCCATAACGAAAATGTTCGTTCGAATCCTGCCCCAAATCCTTGACTACGGCTTCATTTCTGCATTCTTTAGCGGATTTCCAATTGATTCGTTCGTTGTCGAATGCAAATGAAAAGGATTGACGACCAATGTCTTTTTTTAATACTTTCTTAGTGGCCATTAATTTCTAGTTTCGTTTTTGATTCGATATCTTAACTCAGGAATTGAAGTTGGTGGGTGTCGTCATGGGAACGATAACGGTTAAAGAAAAGATATTTCGGTGGTAAATCGATATTTTTTTATTATTCCCTACAAAAAACAACACCATTGATTACTTAAATCATTTGCACATGAATATTTCAACACTCTTGAAACACAACTTAAATATTTGTTCTTAAGGGAATTTATTTACGACCATCAATATTATTCACATGTATTCGAACTCTTCTCGGGAGATTTGCAACTAACCCAAATAATGATATTTTGCAGAAGTAGGTACGAGTAGGTAGAGCCATTTGTCTCTTGCTAGAAGAGATTGCCCGAACGGAAAATGAAATATACATAAAGATCAGAGTGACAATTATTGGTGAGTTCGCAGGGGGCACCAAGGGTCGTTCCTCGTTGGAGGCTGAGGTGTCCGAGTAGTATTGTCAGTTTATTACGCCAACCAGCGATAGTAGAACTTTGGTGCCTCCGTGCTCGGTAAGGGGTGGGGGGCGTTTCAGAACAGAGGAGAGAGTGGGTATGTCCTGCTGGAAATGCGGAAAGGGAAATGATAGCGGTGTTGTAATTGATGAGTATCAGCATATCCGCCCAATGGGCGGTCAGCTCGTAACGCCGCTGAAATTTTTGTTTTTGCGCTCACTAGGAATGAACGCTTGCCTCGACGTCAGAAATCCAGCGGCTTAATAACTAGGCTACCGATAGATACTATTGTGTAGTTGCAAACTATAGATGTTCAAGTTGTTCCAACCAGTTTTATATAACCGCTTCATTTATTATTTTGGATCTCTTTCTTCATTTATTATTTTGGATCTCTTTCTTCATTACGCTTGGTTAAGAGCCCTTGACAACACTTTTCAAGGCACTGGATCGATTTAGTTTAAGGTAACTTCAATGTATTCTCGCGGCAAATCCGAGCCCAGTCCGCCACTTCGAAAACTGTCCTTGCTGAACAGGCAATCGAGAAAGTCGGCAAAACAATGCTCATTATGTGGCAATAAAAAGGCGATGCAAATGTCGCTGCTGGTGGTAAATTTGAAAGACACTACAATACATCACAATTATTTAAAATAATGTTGGTAGCGGGTTTGTAATGAAATTAGTTTGTTCTTGTGTTTGATGGCATTTTTTTAAGCGAATGAAGCAGGAGGAAAGAGGAGGGGATAGTCAAGGAGAGACTAAGTACCAGGTCATAGCCAAATGTTTTGAGACGTATACTTTTTATTTTTTCATTAACTTTTAAAATTTACGTCATAGGAATGATTAATCTAATATTCAAATGATTGCAGGGTTATTAAAAAGTCAGCATTTAAAAAAATAATGAAAAAAAAACTGCATTCCTTCGCTGAATCCAAAATCGCGCTCTGGTCCTGTTCCTGTAGGAGGTGACCTTCAGTCCCTGGAGCTTTGCTATTCGATCAAAAGCGTGAAATGATGAGAAATATGGGTTAAATGAATGATGGTGTGTGATTATAATCTATTTCGTAATATTTTTTTGTAAAAATAAATGTTTGAATATTTTTCAATTCCAGAAATGGTTCTTTGGAAAGAAAAGTGAGCAATCGTTGTTTCTCTCCACCAACCTAAGTGACCTGAAAAGCAAGGGGATAGTTGCTACGGGTATTGCATCAAGGAGTACAAATTTTAAGATTAGTCATGACTTTAAAATGATTGGTTATACTCGTGTGAAGAACTATTGTGGGTGCCAAAGAGCTTTCAATGAACACCAAGATCGTCTCCTGCTAAGGTCTCAGCTCCATGAGCGAGTTGCCTCTAGTTCCACGCTTGCCTACGATCGAAAATAAGCAGGTGTGAACGCTTCAGTGCACATTGTGAGGCAGAGACTTTTCGATAAAGGTCTCATGTTGAGAAGGACTGTGAAGAGGTCTCATTTCACCAAAAAGAACTTTGCGATTAGATCCAGTTTTTAATGGAAAGGACAGTTGAAACATGGAGCCAAGTAATATTTTCTGATGAAGCTCCCTTCTGTTTTTGGAGCTTTTGGAAGAATCCTCGTTAGGAGAAATGGGGAGCACTTTCATGACTCCTGTGCTGTGCCCACAGTGAAGCATACGGACAATCTTCATTTCTGGAGCTGCTTCTGAACTAAAGAAACTGGAACATCTATCAATTTTTCCCAAGAACACTGCATGAACTTAAAATAGTACCCAATGGTACCCAGCACATTTTTAAAACAGTTAACACCCATTTGGGGATGATAAATGTAAAGCAAAAGTAATAAAAAAGTTCTGGTTGAAAAAAACATTCAGCTTTTGTGACCTTGACCCTGGAATTCGCTAGATTTGAACCTAATAGAGAATTTCGAGGCGATAATCAACCTGGTGGTTGATAAACAGAATGCATCGAATTGTGAGCAGTTGAGGCTGCTTATTGAACATAAATTGAACGCTATCATTCAAGATATCAACATAAATTTGATTTATAGCACATTAAAACGAATAAAAGCAGTCCTAGAGAACAAGGAACATCGTTGTAAATATTAACTGCGCGCATCAATTGACTATTTATTAATAAAATGGGTCCGGGGGCAAATTTTTGTATATTTCTCCTTAAAATTATGATACAAACATACTAAGACAAATCGAAACATTTAATTAGTTCGATTAATTGTATCACATGAAAAAGTATAGTAGTTTCAAAACTTTTGCCATGACTAAAGGTTGAACTAGTACACGAGTAGGATTATGAAGTTATGTGTAAGAGAGTATGGTCGCGCATGTAACCTATGTTATATTATTATGTAATAAGTCCAATCAATAATTAAATTGCACATTTTGAAGAGACATTTTTAACCCATTATAAGGTATGGAGGAGTTTTCAGGCCTCACTTTACTGTAGACTTCACACTCAGGTATCTGAGGTGACATCTGGTTTGTGTGAATTTCGGCCCCCACCACCCACAGTTTGCTTAACCGGTCCCAATGTCTAAGGGAGGATCTACAGCTATACAACTTCCATATATTTCCCCCATTGTCTTTGGGCTGAAAGCTCGAAAACAAAATATCTCTGCCAACTATTTACAAAATAAAAACTAAAAAATATTAACCGCTGTTACATATGTGTGTGTGTGTGTGAATAACTGGGCACACGCATAAGAGACTTGTCTTAAATTTATTGATTGATTAGTTAAGGCGCCATGGCAACTACAAAGTAATGGGCGCTTGCTAAATATTTTAGGATATAGCAAACGTCTTAAATTGAAAATTTCAATCTAGCTAACTGACCAAAGTTGGGAACCTTGCCTTAATATCCATTGCTTCCTGTCCTCTCTCCGCTCATTTCTCTTGATTGTTCATATTAAACCTTTAATTCACGTCGCTCGGTCCACCGTAACCTGATTCTAAACGTGTTTATATAAAGTCTACGCATATTAAAACAGATGTTACATTAGATCAGTATGACGGAGTCTTTTATCACTTTCTTTAATGAAAGGCAAGATGGAAGGTTTAAAATCGATATTCCGACTCAACTCAGGTCAAAGAGACGTAGGGAAAAGAAAAAGTTAAATGGAATTATAAGAAGTAAAATGGTTCGAAGTGTATCACTTAAACATAAAACATCACAACCCTTCAATGAAAATATTAATCTCTCTATATCTATATACCAAAAACAAGAAGAGCAAGGGAGAACTCAATAAAGACAATCCATACTTAAGAAGGGAATAACTATGCGGAAAGAAATTGAACTATTCGGGGTGAGAGTCGAACCTATGTCTCCCAATTGTCGGTTAGGTATTCTACCAATGAGCTACACATAATTTAAACACTGTGGAGAAGTATGTCTGAATACCTTTGGTGTCAGTCGTATATCGTAGAAGACGCTGAAATGGGTTCGCCACCATGCAGGACCAAAGCGAAAGCGCCGAGTTGGGAATCTGCTTTCCAGTTTAATAATTTTTTATTTCATGAGACGACCTTAGTTCGGAATGGAAGATTTCGCTGGCTTATCTTTTTCTATTTTGTTCATCCTATGGAAAACATATATTAAACAAGTACAGTTCTGTTTGCAGGTCTTCCTCTTCGTAGAGGGGACTGCGACTAAAGTCTCCTCGAGGTTTGCTCATATATTTGTTTGTATACGAGGGGCGGTCAATAAGTTTTGCAATTCGGATATAAGGAAACGAGATATGAGGAAACGTGTTTTATTATTTTTCAATATAACTACCATCGACTTCAATGCACTTACGCCACTTGTCCCTGAGGCTTCGAATTCCCGACAACCAGAAATCTCCTGACTGCTGTTCAATCCACTCCTGGACGGCGAGCTGGAAATCTTCATCGTCCCCAAACCGGCACCCACGCAGTGCAGCCGTGAGAGGGCAGAATAAAAAGTAGTCGCTAGGGGCCAGATCTGGACTGTAGGGGGGGGGGTGGTTGAGCTCCTTGAATCCGCACTCGCGCAGGGCAGTTTGTGTAACTCTGGCCTTGTGGACTTTGACGACGTTGAAGTCGATCATGGGGCGTGAGGTTTCTAGGGACCCAACGGGCACAGACCTTAGTCATGGCCAAATTGTCGTGGATGATGTTAATAACACTTCCATGAGATATTCCAAGTTCTCGCTCGATTTCTTTGACCTTCACCCACAATTTTCGAGGATCATCTCTTCCACATGGGCCACATTGTTCTCGTTGGTCACGTCTGACGGGCGTCCTGGACGGGGGGTAATCTTCAAAGGACTCACGACCATGGCGGAACTCCCTATTCCAGCGAGCAATGGTTGCATAGGAAGGGGCGGTGTCTGTGTACACTCCAACCATGCGCTCATGGATCTCTTTTGCATTCTTGCCTTCCCTGGTCAAAAATTTGATCACTGCACGGTTCTCAACCTTCTCCATTGTTATAAAATTTGTGACTGACGATCTGCGATCAGCTACTGCTTCTTAAATAGACGAGAAAGGAGCGTGCGGCTGCAGGTCCTGACTTGTCATAACTTGTCCTAACACCCCCACAAACAGCCATCCCCCTTCCTCTGTTTTGCCCTACCAATTCGCAAAACTTATTGACTGCCCCTCGTACTTTTCCACAAATAACGTGGGTACACAACTCCCCGCTGTGGGGGGATGGATATTTAGCGTTATATTTTGGGGGCATCTTCTTTGTTTTCAAATCGTTAGTTCTCCCTTTTAACTTATTCCATCAAGTGTTTTGCCTACTATCTAAAGTGCTGTGCGTGTATGCATGTCAGTGGATATATTTATAACATAATTATTAATTCAGATTTTTGATTTACGTCGAGATAACCTCAGCAATACTTAGAAAATGTATACTTCCGCGTGCGATAATTCCATGTAATGTTATGGGTGCAAAACGTGCAAAGCGTCCTATAAAACCTCTTTTTTTTTGCTATACATTTTCGCGTTAAATAGATTTAAAAAATTAAATACGTTGGATTTGGGAAAAGGGCGAAATCAGACGTAAAATAAATTATGGGTTTTTTTTCGGGAACGCAAAAAAATTAATGTTTTATTGTATATTTATCTAAAGTTCATGGGCATGTTTACATGCATGTGTATTGCTACTACTGCTACTGCTGAATGATGCAGGAAGGGTTCAAATCATCAGACATTCAACAGTTTGAATTTTATTTGGCATTCCATTCTGGGACTACACTAGCTGTTATAACGACCTTTCTTCGATTCAAGTGATCAATATTTCACTATCTCCCGTTTACGGAATAATAGCACCTATACACACGAATCATAAAGGGCAGATTTGCGCATATCACCGACAATTTGGGAGGGAACTGAGTAAATGAATAGCGCTTATTTGGGTCATACAATTGAGGCACAGTTGCCGTTGGCTTTCTTCTCAAGGTCGACCGTCGTCTTCCTTCTAGAGTAACTTGACCGTTTCTATGCCAACGCTAGCAAAACCTGGGATTGACAGATACACTCGCATTCATAAAGATACGCACACACGCACATACCATATACACCTGTATTTTCCTGCTTGTATTGTATATAATCTCGGTGTATACGCATCAGACAGACAATCAATCAAGAAACTTTCCATGCTGAAGCTTGGCGGCACAAAGCACACAATTTTCGACCGAAGAAATAATGATAGAACTCCGTGGATGAGGAACCAACATTGCAAATAATGGGATCTACAGAAATATGACCAGCAAAGACCCAAGGTTCCACTTAAGACAAGTACGAAAAGTAATAAGATTAATACCACTTCAACATAGAGAGTAAAGTTCATACATTTAATATTGTATTGATTAAGGTTATTATTTAATTGGCGATTGGGGGTTAGGGGGGTTGGGATGGGGGTTTGGGGTGGGGTTGGGGGTAGGGTAGATGGTGGGAGTGGGGGGCATATTTTATGTAGACCCGTTGTGAAAAAAAATTAATTTATCATTTATGAGTTGCAGTTCTTCATGTCACCCCTGCGTTTCGACCTAAGATCCCCGTACCATTCAGCTCTTTTTCTTTTCTATCAATTCTCATCTCTTTCTCGTAACTTTTTAACATTTTTATTTTTTACTTCCAGTTGTGTGGTATATTTATTGCTCTTGAATAAATAGCCAACTCTCTCTCTCTCGCTCCTCTAACGGGATAGAGGCAAAATGCATATTTTCAATAAAAAAATAAAATCTTATTTAATTCGAACTACATTTATTTAATTAAAAGTACTAATAAATTTCTTTCATGTGTTTTCCACGATTTGTGATGCAAAGTTCGATGCGCTTTACGAGATTCACCCGATGAACGCGATACATTAACTCCAAATTTGCATCAATTTGAACACATTCATTTATGAGGCGCTGTTCCTTCGGGTGTCTCGTCTCTATAATTCTCCCTTAGCATACCACAGAAAAAGAAGTCCAGGGGGATAAGGTCCAGTGAAGGAAAATACCAATGTAATATTTCCTGTGTTCATACTTTAGGAACACCCTGTACGTGTATATTTGTACTTGCAGTACCCAACTTAATCTCATCTTAATTCCGAAGATTTAGTATTTCATCCGCTTAAAATCTCGCGAGGACGATAAAGAGAGAATAGAAGTAATTTTCCCTTTTGATACACCTTTTTTTAAATAACGCATTAAAACAATCCCGTAGAACAACAAAATATTGCTAAACTTGAGTTAAAAGAAATAAAAATATTAGTAAAAGTAAATAAAAGATTGTCTAATACGTACGTTTAATTATATAAGTTAACCAGCAAAATGTCTTTTTTTTGGACAAACGCATATCGTCAGTCAAATGTAGGAAGACGAGATAAAAATGATTCAGAAGAGGTAAGTTGTAAGTTTTATTTCAAAACCGATGATAGAAGCCATGTTTCTCGAATACCATTCTTCAGATCAATGATAGAAGAAGGTACGTTTCGGGCGACTGACAAAAATTACAATGACTGATGTCTGGTTATCCGGCTGGCCGGGGGAACGCAGATCAACACGATATTAATATTCCATAAAACCAATACTTCAGTCAAATCATGAACACATAGGCGGATTATGAAGTCGCTATATCTTGTTGAAACCATTAATTAGGTAACGTTTAATGTTTTATTTGCAACATAAAACGGAGCATAGTTAACGTATCTTTCGCCAGTCACATATCAATTGCCCCAATTTAGAATCAGAAAAAATAAGGCCTATAAATCTTGCTCACACTCAACTCAAACCTAACAGTTCATTATCCGAATAAGAAGTTTTCTAGTTTGAGTTGATTTCGAGTTCACATTCGTTCAATTCTTAGACATAATTTGACTATTAGGCGAAAATCATCTATTGAGAGTTGCTGGAAGCATTGGACTTTATACTGCTTAAATTTAAATTCAAATTCTGACATTTTTCTCACAGTTTCTCTAAATCTGTCTCAATAGCCACCTTTTTACGGATTTATTTCTATAATTACTGATCAATACTCATGTTTACCTTGGTAATTTTGTTTCTTTTACTCTTGATTTTGCTCCATATTTAGCTTAAATAGAACGTATATCTTTGCAACGGATCGATGTTTATTCATTTGTACAATGACATTCGTATCTGAATGATGTTATCTAATTTGAGTTGATTCGTTGGTTAAATGCTAATTTAACCGGTGTAGAGTGGCTGGCGGATGACTAATTATAATTTAAACTGTAAAACTCATAGGCTAAGCTTATTCAAAACTTGCACCTAGCTTAAAATAAGCTTAATAGTTAGACTCTATAAACCTTCTAACTTTCTTCTTAAGAGCTTTAATTTTATTTTCTAACTTTGAAGACTATATTGTTATCAAAAACGAGATACATTTTTACTGATTCTTGTACTAACCTAATTGCATGTGTCCACAAAATGAGAGAGAGAGGAGAGAGAAGAGAGAGAGAGAGAGAAAGAGAGAGGAGAGAGAAAGAGAGAGAGAGAGAAAGAGAT